>VZTV01057360.1:0-24808 GCA_013400875.1 Anhinga rufa
TCACCAGGGCCTTCAGCTCCCATGCCAAGAAAAGTTTGGCTCTCCTCATGACTAGTAGCAGACTTTCCCTATCCCTTAACCTTTCCTTTGGATGAATTTATACAACATACTCTTTTAACAGATCAGCTTTCAAGTATCTGCTCATCCCTGCTCACAGGCACAGCAATATCTCTGTTAGCAGCTGTGATTCAGTAGCTCTTTGATCCATAGCCATCCTTAGCACCTAAATGTTAAGTGGTATTAAGAGTTTGAGTCAGAAACATCAGTCTTCAATGGCTTTGTGACCAGCCAGTCTCAAATGTCTCGTATTTTTCTGCAGAGGATTTTTAGTTCACGGTTTCCTCTTTCTGCTTGTTCTGATCAGCTAAAAAAAACAGGACACGACTTAGCATGTAGGCACAGGTTACTGTGATTTGCCAGACCTATTTATCAGATCACTCCTTTTTATGTATGCCTGGGAAATAAAGGTATTTTGTGATGAGATAGGTATTATCACAGTTATTTATATTAACACAAATAAAATGCTACACGTAACACCACGGACCCCCCATGGATACACACTGATTTCACACACATTTTCCACACATTTCTATTGGCTCTGCTTGAGACCACATATTAAAACCCACCAATCTTCCCAGTACAGACTGATGAAAGCCTCAGCAGAAACAGCTGCATTTCACATGTGGTTTAAGTTAATGTCTCATCCTGAATGTTTAACTCTAACTGGCCATGCTGTTTTTTAGTATTCACAGTCCTCTCTAGCTTCACATTAGAAGTAAGGCATTCCCCCCTGAAAAGCACAGAAGAATACAATGAGGCTGGTAGCACTTCATTTCTGGAATGTCCAAAATCACTTTTTTTATTGCACATAACATGAAGAGTAGTTCATGTCTGATATCCTGTAAGCACATAAAACAGTTACATAGCACTGTTAAACAGTGTAAACAAACACTGTTTTGTCCGCTCAGTAATATTATGTTTCAATAAAAATGAAGCATTACTAAAAGTAAGTAGCACTGCATATTTTTCAGCTTAAGTCTATTATTAAAAAAAAAAAAAGTAACATAAAATGCACCTTTTTCTACTCTCTCTTCCTAGATGTGCCAGAACAACAAAAAAAATCACAGCTACTTACTAGGACATGCCTAAAAAACATAGTCCTACATAAGTCAGACAGTCCCTTAGGTGGGAAACATGAGTGTAGAAGGCCCTTCTGGTTTTCCCCCTTGAATCTAGAATTAGGTCAAAGATCAGTAATAAACGTACACAAGCAAGTCTTATACACTTATACGTGTGTCTCTCCCACATGAATGACTGTCACAGACAGAGACATCAATGCTACCATTTTTTTCCTGTCAATATGCACTTCAGGCCAGGGGAGTCTTCTCTGCAGGTGACTTCACTGCGAGTTGTGCTAGCATCCTATGGATTGAAAGGTAACAACTTATATAGCGATGACATGTGTGTGGCAATACACGACACACTGGTTTGGCCAACACATTGAGTAAATCCATGAGATCAGAGGCAAAAGCTTACCTTCTTGAACATGCTAATTGTTAAGGTTACTATGTCAGTGTTGAACAGGCTCTCAGGAGAATCCATCCTCCACCAAAACCGGTGGCAAGAGTCTCTGACTCAGGATTATTGACTCCAGTTTCTTCAACTCTAAGACAGTAATAACTTCATTTGCTTAGCAGGAAGCCCTCCCACTCTCTATTTACTTGCAAGAGCAGGAACAGAAACCATCAAATGCCTTTCATGATTCTAGCTATTTTCTCTTCAATCTGAAATGACAGGCCTTATCACCTGAGAGGTTCACTTTTCAGTGAGCACTACATGCCCATTACACCTAATGCATAAGAGCCTTTCATTTCAAGAGAGCTGCAAAACCCTTTTCCCCTAATATTACCAAGAATACACAGTAAACCATAAATGCCTAGACTGTGTGCAGATGAGAGGAGTGTAGAATAAGAGGATAAGAAAGCACTTCCCAACATTACGAAGCCAGCAGAAGGTACTGGCACCAGCCCACAGCACCAGTGTCAAACACATTCCACAGAGCAGGGCTTGGCTCAGTCAATTAATGACGTGTTTCATTAGATATTAGTCTATGGTAAATATAACACAGGCACCCATTATTACTAGAGCTCTTCTATCCTAGTATTTGTAGATAGCCAGCCATCTTACATGACTGCATTGCAAATCCTAAGTAAAGATAGAAGCAGCTTCAAAGTAAATGTTGCATAAACTGGTAACAACAGCAAGCAGATAATGAGAGCACAAGGAAGGCCTCATTTTGAAACTTTTCTACTGCAAGCATACTGAGTAGGGAGTGATGCCTAATTACATGGCATTTGAGGAACTGGTGTGAGCCATACCAGCAAAGCCCTGTTTACTGGAGTATGCTGTGCCCCTGCTAGAAAAGTCTCGCAATGCAGTGATTCCAGAAAGCCTCTCACAGTGCAGACTGAGCCCTTCATAAAGTCAAAAGCCACTCCGAGAAACATCAGTCATAGGCAGTAGTTACGGTACTCCAGATTCCCTGGGTGTTTTCAAATTTTGTTGCCACTGAAGCACAAAACACTTAGTAAAAAAGTTATTTCAGCTACAGGTTTTTTCACCTCCTCTTTTCTTTCCCTTTTTAATTTATTCTTTGCTTCAGGGTGTTTCTCTTCTAATCCATCCTCCTTTTAAAGGGGAACAGAAGTCCAGGGTGTTTGCTCAGACACGATTCCTCATTTGTTTTCACCCATGCCCTTCTCATACCACAGGCAGGAGTGGCTGCCCTATTCTCAATGGCTGCCCACCTGCACAAGTCTCCAGCATGGACAGCAGGGGAAAGGCAGCAGAACTAGGCAGTGCTTCCCCAGGACACTCTATAAGCTCTCAAAGTTGCAGTTTGGCAGCTTCCGGATAAAGCTGTCGACTGCCTTTTATAGCCTTGATGGTTTTTATTCTATTAATTTGCCTAATTGTTTTTGAATTTGTTGTAATCAATAAAGTGAATGGACAACAGGAGTGGCAAAAGTTCACAGCTGATGACTACCTGAATCCTTGATCGGCGGAGGGAAAGAGTTTAAGAAAACATTTTTCTCTCTGTCCCTACTCCCCATGTGGAAGAATGGATTAGGTCAGGCTCACTGCATCTTCATCTTCTACCTTCCTATAAAGGTGTGTAATAACCAAAGGCAGTCAACCTTAAAGCCCAGGAAAACAGCGTGTCTGATTCTGAACTGATGCATACTTACGCATACTAAAACTAACTCTGTTGTGTACAGTGGAATTATACAAGGATTAAACCAGCAGAGTCCCAAGGTCAGAGTTGCCAGCCAGTACCAGCAAACTATGAAACCCCTTTCCCTGGAAACCAAAAATAGGACAGGCCATTCCCTAAGCTGTCAAAATCTTCTTTATTGCTCTTTTAACAGCCAAAACAAACAAAAAAAAATGGCAGAGAACAAAGGGGCAAAAGAAAGATGTGATGTGACCAAGCCCTCCCAATGGACCTTTGCAAGCAAAAGAAGGCAAAAAGAGCGAGAGGTCACAAAAGTACATGCAATTAACATAATCAGTGTAAGAGTGGTGTCAGCAAATTAAAAACAGAGAGTCCATAACACCCAGAAAGTGTGCTTAGGGCAATGCCATGAAGAGCAATGAGGTATGAGATGTGTACACTTTGGAATGAAGATGAGGTGATAGGATTTCTAGTCACTGAAGAATGTATACATACCATGTATGGATTTCAATCATTAATAGACAACCTCAGCATTTTGCATACATTTATGGTACGCAAAGATAAATTCTAAAGACATTGAAAGCTTCTTCCCTCTCCCTTCACCTTCCTTGCATACTCCTCTTTCCAGGGACAACCAAGCTATTCCATGGAGATAATTCTTTCAGGGAACTCTTGAAAGACAGGGACTAAATTCCCACTTCTTCAATGGGAGCAGGGTTGGGTTCTCTCAATCCCTCAGTCATTTTGTGAAGTAAAGCTTTTGGAATGAAGAGCAATCCTAGGCTTGGAGACAAGGCAAATGATTTGCCAGCATAGAGGAGCACATAGATATATCATGTGAAGTAAATTGATTTATTTTCCTCTCTTATCTATTCCTACCTAGCTACCATTGAGCTATCTGAGGAACAGTCTAGTACTGGGGTTTTTTTTTGTTCAAAGAATTAATAGCATTTACTTTGTAAACTAGAGTTGTAAACTGGAATATTTTAAAGTTTTACTAAACCCTATTATATCCATTCATTACATTATGCTGAAAAACGTGTTTCCTTTCTTTGAAAAGAATCCTTAAAAATTATCAAAAAGTAATTCCTCAAAACCTTAACCCCTACAGAAATCTATTGCAAAGAAAAATTCTAAGAATGATGCATGAAACACCCTTATCGCTGGTGCTATTCTCCCTCATCCCTCCTTGGGTAGCAAATCAAAAACCTTTGTGCAAGAGGAAAACAGAAAACTAATGTGTATGGGTAAAAAGTAATCAGATGCCTTTGCAGAACTCACCAAGATCAAGGGTCACTGAGAAAGGTAAGTTTCAGGCAACTTCATATATTCCAGAAGCTGGCGATAGGAAGAATTTTACATCCAACAGGGGAGAATCAATTGAACAGTTTGCTTTGGCTTCCTGGAGCTTCAGCTGTGGGACTGACTCCGCCTGCACACCTTCTGCATGTTGGTCCAGGAGCCACATTAAGCTCAGGGCCGGGTCCCAGTTCCTGCCTGAACTACACTGTACTTGTATCTGTGCATATATCCACTAAATTTGGATTCATCAAGTGCTAGGCTATCACAGGGCAAAGATGGATCAGGCTGAGAAGCCTGAGCCACTCTCTGTTCCTCAAAAGTTGTGATCTCTGCAGAAGGACGCCTGAGTAGGATGTAAAACAACCTCTGAGCACTGTTGGCTTGGCTTGCCATATTAAAAAGAAATTAAATTAGCAGCTCCATGAACTCAATTGTAAACTGTAGCTGTTAAACCATTATTGCCATAGGGGCAGCAGCCTCAGGGAGAGCCAGCTGAGTAGTGCTTCAGCCCTCTTCACTGAATCCTCTGCACCCGGCAAACATGGGAGATATTCCCTCCATAATAAGACACCATTTCCCTCTGCCCACTTTGCTCCATAGGAAGGGCAGAGAAAGCTGTCCTCATTCTTTCAAGTCTGCCAAACCCCTAAAATCTCACCTCCTCATATTCATCTGTTTCTTCTTCAAAATATACTTTAAAAATAGTAATATTGCAGGTGGCGCTACTTATTATTTCTATTGTTATTACCTGCAAAGTCACCTTTTCACTTCAGTCATAAAGATTTCTCTCAGCCACCCGAAAGCTTTCTATTCAGTCTTGTCATACATCCCATATCTGTTAACAAGTCACAAAAATCAAAACCTAAACATACAGCCTTGAAACACAACATTTCGGATTTTCCAAGTTCCCAGAGGCTGGGAAATAAGCCAGTCCTTGTTACCATGTCAGAGGCCGAGTACAGGAGATGAAGGATTAAAAGAGAGCTGAGTTTCTTTATTAGCCTGACTTTTAAAACAAAGAGAAAGTCTCCTGTACCGCCAGGGTACCCCGTGCCAGGAGGTGCGTGGTGCCTGGCTGGAATGGCTGCCCTGCCCTGCCTGGCTGCCTGCTCACAGCCTGTGGATGATGCCGCTTTCTCCTCCGTCTCCCTGCACAGCAAAGACAACAAACAACTCCCTCCCACTTTGCATATTCCAATCTACCATTTCAAACAGAGTCCTTTGCTTTTTATCCTAAAGTGGTACTTGTTAAAGGAGCTGTGACCACTCAGGCTATTTCCTTTGAGAATGATAACACTGCTGCAGAGGCTTCATTATTATGCTAATCGAGCACAGTCTGAGCAGCTTTCATAACTGCCACATTAAATCATCTACCAAGGGGAGGCCTCAAGAGCCATTTACATTGCACTGTATGCATATTAATGAAGCCAGTAGCAGCAGAATTGTTTTTGAAGCAATAGTCAGGTAAGAAGAAGAAGAAATAATAAAAAAAAAAGACGTTATTTTAAATGTTGGAAAAACTAGAGATGGTTAAACTTCACAAAGGTTTTGCAAGTTCAGTACTGAGGCTCGGTTCTGTTGTCTGTAATTAGGACTGAATAACACAACAGAGCAGAAACCTGCAGCAGCTGCAGTAGTGATAGAGGTCTCTCTGACAGACTGCCACAGCTCCAAAGTATCTGTGCTGTACAACACAGTCTCAGTCCTCAATCAAATATATAAAAGAGTCCTTCCCTCATCCTGTCGTCCTCAAGCCCTGGCTCCCTCCCTCTTGCCCTAGGACACACCACTTGTGATGCACCTAAAGAAGATAATGCTACTATGAAATGAGATAAAGAACAGTACCTAACAGTATGCCTTCAGAATAATTCAAACACATCCATCAAGACCAAAGACATAAAAGCAAACAAGTGACATTTAGAGTGATCTTGGGATGACAGCTGAAGATAGATACACTTTTCCCAAATGATAAACCACCTGGAAGCCACCACAGATGAAAGTAGATGACACAGACAGACAGGTTAGGTTGAAGAAATAGCAAGAGCAATAATCACAGCAGCTCACCTGCCCAGACAGTATCACGCTGCTTTTTTTCACATATGCTCTAGAAAATTTGTATTGTCAAGAGGCAGTTTAAGGGCAGAGCAGTGGCATTCCTGACAGGAACTGGGAGCTTTCCCAACTCATATAAGAAAACTGCATAAAGGAGAGAGCTTTATGGAAAATGAGGATGACGTTGGCATTGTTATTGAAGCAAAGTCAAGACCTTTTTATCAGATCAGAGGTTTGTTTAGACAGTTAGGCATATTTTTAAATGATTTATAGATTAATATTATGTGCACTGTGGAAAGAGAACACACTTTAGAAACCTGGCATCCCAGGAAATGTGTTATGATTCAAACCGTGCACTCTCTTCCATCACCATGTTCTGTAATATCAACAATCCACTTCCCTATCTTCATCCTGCTACTCTCCTCCTCTCCTCCCTGGACACCTACCCTCCAGACCCAAACAATGCTTGACAGCAATCCTTCATGTCCTCAGGACATCACCTTCTAGTGCTCCCTCCTTCCCCACACCTCTTTATTCTGAAGGGATTCGATAAGAGAAAGCCAGTGTTTACAAGAGTAAGAATTCACCTGGAACCAGCAAAGAATGGCTTTTCTGTATGGTTAAGATGTGTTTATCCACAATCTCAGTTAGTTGAAACCTGAGAACATATCAGCATCAGGATATTTATTTTCATTACGAATGAAGAGACTTTTTGCATACTGTTGCTGCAAATGCCACAGTAAATCTTGCATATTGCGTATGTACAAAAGGTTGATAAAAAGTCAGTCATACAACCTTCCAAACAAGCCTTTACCTGCCAAGAAAAGACTAGAACTAGAATAATGAAAGTCTGCAATAGTTTTCTCCATCTTGTGAGCAAAGAATGACTTGGGATGGAGTAGGCCTTCAAAATAATGACACTAGCCAAAAGGAAAAGCTCCGTAAGAACTTACCACAGTGCTGAAGAAAAGCAGACACTTTGCTGCAAGATGGCTTACCCATCTTCCCCAACCTAAAAGAAATTATTCTGTACTCCAGTCTTTAACTGACTTTTAAGCTTCACAAATTGACTTTTGAAGCACCTTCCTAGTCTCATTTTCCAGTCATTTAAAAATGTTTCCTGCCCAACTGATTTTTTTGACAACATATCACTCAAAAAATACTGTTCATGTTCTCATAATAACTGCCCTCCCTACTGAAAGCTGGAAAGTTTCAGTTTTCCATTTTTGAGACTTTTCTTTCAAATGCTACCTTTTCTATCTCAGTTGTGTTGCCTGCATTGAAGGGTACCATATAATCACATATAATTACACAGATCTAAGTTTAAATGGACCCTTTTGAATATTTCAATGCTGGTTTTGATTTTGGGTCTCAGGAACTTCAACTAAATAAATTAAAGGCAGGGTAAAATCCTAAAGGAGATTAGAGATTTGTCAGCCCCAGTCTACTATAGATGCTTTTCTAAACTAATTAGGCAGATAAGCTGGCACATATAGATATTATAATGTCTGTCATTCATGACTCATGAGATACTTCAAAATACCTAACTTTAAAGGGAATCTAGTATATACTACCCTTGAAAAGGAAAGAAAATACAAGTATCTTATAATTCAACAAGCATTATTAACCTGATAATACTATGCTGTGATAGAACAATATAACACATTTACATAAATACTGTGACAAAAGCAGTGGCAATATAACCTTAATTATGAGATACAATATATATCTATGCAAACAGATTTTTGTACTCCTAAAATGTACCAGCAAAACATAAGAAATGTTTTGAGTGACTGCCAAAGTCAAAAGCTTAGTTTAGCAAATGGATAAAATATGTAACATTTGAAGTATCTAATCACAAATCATGTACACACACTGCCTTTGATTTGCTTTTTGCACGTCTTACTCCCATTTTTGTCCAATTAGCTGTTCAGCTTCAAGAGCTTTGGGATACAGACTGAATTCCTCTGTATGTATATAATGTATCTCGCAACAGCACAACAGGGCTTGCTCCTAAGTGAGGTCTTTGCATACTACTCCACTGCTATTATTGCTGCTGTTAATGATCATGGAAATGATTTGCATGTAGCGATGTAAGAGGCACATGGTAACAGTGGATACATGCACACGTTGAATGTATTACGAGTGATAATTTCACAGGCTAATTTTCTTTCATTACCTAAGCAAGGCAAGTAAGTCTTAGAAATGTGTTTGCTTGGCAGCTCTATGAAAGGGATTGTTTTGTGTTGTAAGCAAATTAATGAATCCTAACCTTTGATATATGAACAGATGGCAGAAGAGACAGAAATTCGATTAGCTAATAAGATAAAAAGTGTACTCAACAAGGTAAAGTTCATATTCAAGAATCTAGTCTTGTACACACAGAGCTCAGAAGATACCCAGAGAGCTCTGAATGGTTTTGATTTGTATGAAAGTCCCACAAGTCTTCATTCTGAATCTCTGAAAGCCTGACATTAAATTAAGCTTATATATGTGTTTTTGCTGGGCGGCGGGATGAGGATGGAACTACTATATGTATTTGTCGATACTATTGACAGAGGGGACATTTCCCACTGTCGATATCCAAGGATTCAACTTCATTGCTAGTCTGTGAATCACAAATTCCTAAATCACTGTCTGCCTATTTCATTTTAAGCACTATTTTATCCAAACCATTTAATGTCTATTAGTTCACTGCAACATGCTGGTTTTGTCCTGTGTAATTTCCAATGTCTGTTTTAGAAATTATTCTCTTTCACTTCTGCAGAGCTGTTCTGCACCCTATTACTGTGTCTTCCTGAAGGGATTTTTCTGCAAGGTGGAGTTATGAGAGATTTCAGTATTGTTACCACAGAGTTGCTCTCTCAAGTACCACAGCCACTGGGGTTAACTCAGCTAGCTGGCATGTCATTAGAGGGAATCAGGAGGGCTTCATAAGATCATCTGAGAATGAAAGAGACGCAGCAGTGTATCAGATGTGCCTGTGGAACCAGCACTGCAACTGGCTCATCAGACTGGACACTAAAGTGCCAAGACAGCATCTGAGTCTGCAGGTAAGGCTGAACCACTGTTGGGTTCTGCTTTCCTTCATGAGACTACACAAAGCCAGATGAGCCAAAATGCTCTCTGGAAGCAACTTCTGATTCTCAGTTAGATTCATTACTCAGTGATTAAGAAAGAAAAAAAATAATTCTATCCTTCATTACAGAATAACTGCCTAATCTTTTCTACACTGTAGGTGACAGTTTTGGAGCTCCAAACTCTGTAAGTGTTCATATTTTGGATATCAGCCATCCTTGTCTGTCTGGCAGGCAATAGCAGAGTAGAGAGGATAAACCTCCTCTTTCAGGCTGAGGACACCAGCCATCAGAAGCCAGCAGAAAGACTAGCCAGAGAACCTTAAAGCTGAAAATCTGCAAGTTGCTCTCCCCTGACAGAGGCTGCTAGGAATGCCACAGGCAGTCAGCCTAGGAGGAGGAATTTGCTCCCCTCCTTTCCTTCTTATCCTCTGTAGCTCAAGGCCATCAACTAGACATGTTGGGAAGATCATAGAGCCTGTGCTTATCTCAAAATACAACACTTCTTGTAGCTCTACAGTTTGTTACTTCCTGTCAGAACGGTTTTTAAAATTATGTAGTTCAAATTGACTGTTTCCTCGTATCACTAATTAATCATCAGAGCAAATCAGCTGGCACCTAGACTTCTTCAATGTCATGTAGAAGCTGAGCTAACAAATTGACAATGTTCAAAGGAAAATCTATATTTATTAATGGACAGAACAAACCAAATACCCAGGCTAGAGGAATATGCATGTGTGTAACAACACTTCCCAATTTTGAAAAGTGAGTTATTTCTCTGCAGGGACAGCTTAATACAATAGAGTGCACAGACCTGGACCTCTGCCAGCACCTGTCTGTTCAGGAATTTCATCCACTTTAATAAGCTCTCTGGATCTCAATTAAACAGACAAGCTGGTGCAATTGTAGAGAACTCAAAAATAAAAGAGAGGAGATTTCACAGATTCTCCATCTGCAGGCCTTCTGTAAGTATGACACATACAAATAGAACTTAATATTGTAGGTGACATCCTTAAAATTATGAATTACAGCGAGGCAATGAGAAGCTAGCAGAGAAACATCAGCATGAGATCCCAGAACAAATGTTATTTTTCATGGCTTACTTCAATCATTGTCATCAGAAGTCAGCATCTATACTAAGCACCTTATTGATACAACCGCTCTAGTGGAATCTGAGATCTGCCAGAACTGCTAACTGCTCCATGCATTAACCCTAGCTCCAAGTAGGCAGAAGGGTTCACCAGCATGAATCTAATTACAGGATTGAGGCCCACATTTATACAATGACAATTTAACAACCAGAATATAGATACATCAAAAGGCTTGAATAGCGCAGTAAATCATAAGAACCTAATTTTCACTTTATAAGAGTCTCACAGGACTTTAAAGGAATGGATCCAATAGATTCCTAAAGAAATTACAATAAAATCCCACAATGTTTGCTAGGTAATTTTATTCTTTCCACACATTTTCCAACCTTACTATAGAATTCCAGAGCAGAGATAAAAGTTTCCAGTAAATTATTTTCACTTGCGCATGTAACACAGAGATTCATACTAAATGCCATTAGATTGCTCACATGACTTTATTTTTTAATAATGACATAAAATGCTGCTACCCTGCCCCATAAAGCAGCCTGTCATTTACTAGACTCATTATCTGTCTGGTCTATTGAGATTGTATGCTCTTAGGGCAGGATCTTTCAGTGTTTATTGGTACTTAGCACAATAGAGCTGTTAACCAAGTTGTGGTGCTTAGTTTTTATCATAATGCATAATTTAACATTTCTTTGCAGGGCATTATAGACAAGTGTTGTAAAAAATGCATATTGTTAAACAGAGCTAGCAAAATTAATAAAATTTGTACATTTTTAATCTCCCGATAAAAGAGAGATTCTATTTCAATACAGGGCATGTCAGAAGTATAGGTTGCATTTATTAAGAACATTTGAGAAGTGGCAGGATGGACTGTGGATTAAAAGAAGTGAAAATCAGTCTGTTATACACCTTTTTTTCAAAGCAAGTTATTGCAAATAGGAATCAGAACATGTCTGGTGATTTACACTACTCATAAAACAATTTGCTTCATCTCTGCTACACCAGCCTACACATCAATTTCCAAAGTACTTAGAAGATGACTGGAGATGATATATCCAGGTGTCAATTTACTGGTAAAATAAGCATCAGTGGAAGATACATATAAGCTAGGACCTGTTGCTGCTCTCAGGGGTGTTTAATCAACTCCTGCTGATTCCTTGGAGTCTTTTCTATAGGCAACCACAAACCATAAAAGACAGCTGAAAGTGGAAGACACTACCAACATGTAAGGTAGGCAAATAAGCATCAAGACTAAACTGGCATATATCAAGAAAACTACCAGATGAAGCTGGCAAGACAAAATATTTGCAGATTTCATACCCCAGTATCTCACTATTCAATCAGCCTATTCATATCCCAAGTTTTTAATTCAGGAAACCTTCTCTGCTCTGCTGCCTGATACAAACTGGGTATTGAAAAGACAATAGACTTGAGTATTATAGACTAGACAATAGACAAAATACATGATACTACATAGAACACAGATTTTTAATTTACAAAACACTATAAACTACTGTCCAAAAGCTAGTCCAGTTCAGATCTTGGCCCAGATTTTACATTTATATCCCAAGGAGATGAATATGAAAATTCAGAGGAAGGAGCTAAGCATGAAAACTTTAAGTCAACACAAATAAAAGTTAACATAAGTTTTAAGTAACTGACACAGTCCCTTGTGATAGAAACGAGGCACAAACACATTCACAGGCAGTGCTGACCCCTATCCTCATATTAATACAGGTTTTAAGAGTCTAAAAAGACAAGGAGCAGAACCCTTTAAACAGAGGTGAACTTCCTTAAAGAAGAATGGTATATTAATTCTCTCTTATGGCTGTATCACTATTCTTAATACAAACCAACCCATTTTTCTTAATTTTTTTTTTCTCTTTCCAAGTGTTGGACGTGCAGCAATACATATGTCTCCTGCCACTGTAATAACAACTCTAAGATGGACAGAAAAGTCATGGGCTTTCCAATCCACTCCTTTTGTTTGATCTTTGGACTGTTTCACATTAAGTATACCTCTGTCAACATTAGTACACAAAGGCCATATAATTCTTACACTCATCCCACAGAGGCACACCACATTAGATTATCATACTCAATGTCATGACATAACCTGATTCACACTGTAGATCTTCACTAGTAGACTGAGGTCAGGGTGAAATAAATTACATCAGTGTTATTTGTGGGATCAATTGATTGCAAGGTCTAATATGGCTAAAGTCCAAGAGAATATGTGAATGCTCCAGACGTAGGGCACTTCTTTGAAATCAATGATTGCTTGAAAGGCTTGATAACTAGCGGCTTTGGGCTATTAACACCAGCTGGTCATTAAGTCCACACAAAGTGTTATAGGTTTTATAACCTCTTCTTATCTAAAGAAAACAATTAAACATTTTAATTACATTACAGGGATGACAGAAGATAATTGGAGTTATCAGGAAATTATGTAGTCCTGTTAATGTGAGTTACTATGTCATTTCCATTGCTTACCAATGTACTTGCCATCTAGATAAAGTAAAAGTAACTGTTCAATTAGGTCCATATTCAAACCACAAAGATGAAAGAATACAAAATAGGTAACACAAAACTAAATGAATTATCACATTAAGCTGGTATTGTACAATCTTCTAAGTATAGTTCTGGAGACAGGACATAATGAGGGAGCCTGAGTTTAAAAAGTGCGGTTATCACCTGTGGAAACTAATTACTTTTCATACCTAGCTTTATTTTAAAATTGTGAAGTCCACAGAACGATAGGAAAATTCTGTGCTTACATAGCTTCTGTGAATTATCCTGCACCATTTACTTAAAAAAAAGTACCACCAGTAAAGGACAACCTGCCAACAGGTGCTCTTTGTATTACTTAATAAAGTATTAGCCTCTTTAGATCTTTTCTGGGTATGTGGGTATTACAAAGCTCCTACTTCTGAAATGTAAGGAGTCCTGCCCTGTATTTCAGTACATCAGTTTTTCACTGCAGCCAGGTTTTACAGTGAGATTTGCATATGACTATGTGTCTAAATGGGGTGCTTTTTACAGTATGGCTTCAGCCTATTTGCAGTATGAAGAAAATGTGTAGGGATGTACCCCTTAAATTTTGGTTCCATTCTTTTCTTGCATAAATTACTATGGCTGAACAGCAGGCGCAACAGCAGTCGCATTAGTTCCCAGGGAATTCCTGGTCATGATGTGCCAGCCTGTTGGACTTTGAAGATTTACTGTTTTGCACTTAAGGGAAATGTGTAAGAAAATATTTACAAGTGCTCATTAGGGCTAAATTGTATCCTTATCCTGTGCAGGTACACAGGGAATTAAGAAAATTCTATAATGAGAATGGATGTAAGGCTGTAACCTCTATGCAGGAATAGTCAGCTGGACAAGGGAAGAATGAAGAACTGTACTACAAATACAGTGAAGGGGTATGGTTGGTAGAAAGCAGAATATGAGTCACCTTTATTATGGACACAGTCACACTGGGATGTATAAACAGGAATATATTCTAAAAAATATTATGTTATCTAGCCTTTGCTTACCTTCAGCCCTGGTGAGGCTGCAGCTACTGTGCCCAAGTTTTGTTCTTGTACTTAAAGCAGGTTATAGAACAGAGGCAAGACAGAAAAAAAAGATATTTATGTTCCATAGTGTCTAGATGGTCTAGATGATCCAAAAGGATCAGAATGAAGTGCACTGCTTTGGAATGTGAGGCTTCACCTATCTGATATGTGATGCTAGGTGAAAAGGGGCAGTTAGTGCACCTTACAAAAACTTGAATGTTCAATTCTGACCTGATGAGGTCACTTGAGATTAGTTTGAGAACTTCATAACGTGTCAAGTAAAGCCCTCTTTCCAAATACTGAGAAGTAGGAGGTTACTCCTTCCAAAACTACAGAACTACCTCTTCTCTATCCAACACCCCATTTCAGATGGTCACATTTTCTACTTGTTCCACACCGTTGTTTTACTTATTTGCCATAAGTGTCTTACCATATGGACATCATCTTCAACAGTCACTGGGGAGACCTAGTCATTAGTGCCTAGGTTTTCTCTTTGCTAGAGAATGCCCAAACAGGATAAAGAGGTGACCGCCAGAGTCATCAGTGTTAAGCTCGAGGAATTACAGAGTCACAGCATCACAGAATGGTAGGGGTGGGAAGGGACCTCCAGAGATCCCCTTGTCCAGCCCCCCTGCATGAGCAGCACACCCAGAGCAGGGGGCACAGGNCAGGTGTCTCAGCCTTTCCTCATAAGGGAGATGCTCCAGTCCCTTGATCATCCTTGTGGCTCTCCACTAGACTTGTTCCAGCAGCTCCCTGTCCTTCTTGAACTGGGGGGCCCAGTTCAATAATTAGCACCTGTGCAAGTCTATGAAGTCAAGTCTTGCAAGCAAATCTGGACTTGTGAGTCTTTGCTTGCAGGTCGAACTTATGAGGTTGTATGTTTCAGGACATAAATAACAGCATACAAACCCTGCAAGAGAAAACTTTGCACATCTGAATTTTATGATAGCATGGGGATGGATTCAAATGAAAGTCTGTAAGATTTCATCTCCAGGTGTTTTCACTGCGACCACTTTATTTTGGTATAGTTTGGTTTCTCAATTTAATCTGTCTGTAAGTCTACACATTTCCTACATATACAGAGGAATTATTTAGTTTGTCTCAGGGAAAGGGCTACTGAAGGTGATGTCTGTTCCCTTACATGTAAAATCACATGGTTTTATAGTTTTCCATATTATCCAGTCATTCATCTTTTCTGAAGTTTGGCATTTTACAAAGATGGCACACATAGGTTTGTTTCCACTGCCTTATTTGCCATTTGTACAGATATAAAACCAGCCAGAATTACACTCAAAGGGTTTAATCTATTTTCCTAGATAAGCCATCAGACTGCCTGTAAACATAACAGATCCATCTATTACAGCAGTGTAAATTCAACTGTCCTGATAGCCAGAATTTCTTCCTACCAGAAAGGCACACATGCAGCCAGTTGTAATATTACGTGCCATGAAAAGCCAGAACTGATGGCCTGGTTGTTCTTTGTAGTGGTAGTTCACAGAACTATAATCCCTGAATTGATGCTCTGCTCAATACCTTTAGGAAGTTGGTTACAGCTACACAAAGTCTCAGATGGTTGCGTGCAAAAATAGGCACAAGCTGTTCATGAGGCAAATGCTAAATAAATCTTCATAGCAAAGCTGCTACTGTGGAAACATTCTCATGTCTATCTGAGAGTTCTAAATTTACCATAATATGCCAACCTTAGTCTGATCATAACAAGCATTGCCTGCATGTCCAGCATCACTTGACCCTGATAATCTGCTCACTTGCTTTTTAAATTCTTTTCCCACAGGATGTACCATCTGTACAAGTCTCCAGTGTTTTTTCACAAGGTCTCTGTTCAAATGTGGCCTTGGGGAGCAATCCACCATATTGAACAACTGCAAATAGTTCTCCTGAACTACATGACAAGCTGTACTGGACAAAATGGCGCTATAAGGAAAGAATTATTTGAATATGAAAAGGGTTATAGCTCACCAGGGAAACCAAGAAAGCAGGCAATGGCCACAGTATCATTGATGATATTGAGAAAGTGGGACAGCATTATAATTATCTCTTTATCATGGCTATCTTTTCTTAAATGAGTCATTAAGAATACCTGATATAGATGCTTAAACAGAAAATAAAATTTCCAGTCTTTTTTTTTACAGGTTTTTGAGTCCTTCTGTCCACATTCTACTTTTGGGGGGAGCTTCCATGTGGCCTTTTACAACTATCCGGCTTTGCAAAGGATGAGACGTTCATAAGGACTCAATGCACTTGTAGCAGGCAGGACCCAGTATAAGTTCTGCTTAATTTAATGCAGAAACCCAGAGCACATTCACTGGATATTTCATGAAACTGACCGTGCTGCATGTTGGAAGGTCAAGTCTGATGTACACCAAGAGCCCATAGGAGTGCAGGCCGGGAACCGTGTCTTGATCTTAGACATTTTGTTTCTACTCGCAAGGCAAAAAATCCTGTAGGTACGGTATCTGCAGAGAGAACTGCTGAAATGAGTGGTGACAAATCTTTCAGACACTAAAATAAAGGTGAAATAGGGCTGTCAATAGCGCAGCTATAATCGTGACAAAAACCGAATCAGCAGTTTTTGCTGTTTTAAAGACTATTTAAAATACCAGCTTTCAGACATTTTTGGTTTTATGATGCATCTAAGGGAAATATGTGCTTCATATGAATTCATGGTTATTACACCACTGCTACAACACTTTAGTTCGTGTCAGCATTTTCATGGTGAACCTTGTAGTACTAGATCTGTAGCTTGTCCATAAAAATTTCCCCAAGGCAGGAACCTGACATAAAAGCTAACATAGGTACATTATTCTCAGCTGGGGAGGATTAAACATTTTAACCTTAGACAAATATAAATACAATTAATGATAACTGGATTCAGTCACTTTCTTGAACCAGACTGAATACATAACAGAAATACCAAGTGTAATAAATCAATCATTTATAATATCTACCCTTCTAATATATATATATTTTAAGACATCCTCATTATGTAAAGAGGGTGTCTCCATCATTTAAGAAAGGTGGTTTTGTAGTTCTTTATCTTTAGCTAGCTGCTTCATAATGATGTGTCCAGAACACACACCTTTCATGCAGAGGTATTACAATTTCCATTTTATAGATGGGACTTACAGCTCAGAGACTTGTCAAAGGTCAGGAAGTGTGTGTCATAGTGAAAAATCAACCTTCTGCCCTAAATCCTTAGCCTTCACACCAATCATAAGAACACCAGCAACATTCTGAATTTTTTTATTAAGATCTCTCCATTCTAAGTCTCTCAGCAATAGCAACTATCACCTCTGTAACAACTGGACTAGAAGGCAGCTCAAATAAAAAAATATTCTGAGATTGATTCCACATCATCATGCATACCCTTTCTGCAACAAAATAACAAAATTTAAATGGAGATTATTCTGAGCCCACATCTTGTGGACGACTGTGAGCACTGGTGATTGTGCTACAAACCTAGACTGAATGTTGATATGCACTGAATATATTTATGTTTCTGTCTGGGAGGGACTGTGTGTCTTAATGATGATAAAAGCAGTTAGAAAATCAGTTTGCTTCCTCATTCCACAGTTTATAGCTTCAAAAGGAAAAATATGATCTCCTAAGAAATTTGCAAACCTAAATTTGAAAGAGAATAAGATTATTCTATTAATGAAGAGGTGCAAGCACAATGTTAGATGACAAAGACTGGAAAGAAAAAGAAAAAGCAACACCACAAAAAGCTGTTCCATTAATCTCAATAAAAGCAGAAAACCCTTGAAATCTAACAAGTCACAATCTTGAAGTCAACTCCCACATTAACAGAGGGCTCTGGAGTCATTTGCTGGGGATCAGAGTAAGGTTAGTTTTGAAATTCAAATGTGTGCAGTCTAGGTTGCAGTACTGTTTTGATACTGGCCATTTTGGTAACGCAAAAGAGTATGCTTTAACAATAAGAGACCAATGACAATAATGCTGCTGTACAAGTGTTTTAGAATATATAATAGCATATAGAATACACTAATGTATATTGTTTAAAAAAAAATCTAAGCAAAGTATATAATTTGGGATCTAAGTGGGTAATTCCCTAGAGCTGCAGTCTTCAAGATAACAACTTAAACATCTGGTTCCCCATCATGTCTTGCCAGCAGCTCTTGTTTGTTTGCTTTATGTATTAAAGCATCACTTCAGTATAATTATCACATCATATTCAATATCTACTGTACAGAAATAAAAACATCTGTATTATTAATTACCTTAAAAGTAGAAAATGTTCCTAATTGCCTTTATCTTTCAAACAACATAAACTTCATATTTTAAATTAGTGTAGTCAATGGGTATTAACAGTCTGACAGAGAGAAACATGAAGATCCCTCTCCAAACCCCCACTCCTCATGTATATGCTAGTTTCTAACTTTATAGGAAAATTGCTATACAGCGTACTATGATGGAGAAACATATACATATATTATATACAACAACTATAAACTCAGATTCTATTCTCCTTGATTCACCACTTGAGCAGGAAGATGAATTGGGGCTCAATTAGAAAGATGCATCAAGAGACAAGACACAGAGAGACCCAGCCAGACACTGAGAACTGCTGACACATACATTTATTTTCTCAGTAGAGGGGGGTGGTACTGTATCATTTATCATGTGAGAGGCTTAGGACATTGTAGTTTAAAACAGCCAAATTAATCAGTGTGCTGACAACTCTTTCTAACAAGACTTCTCCTCACTTATGTAAGTTCATTTCCAGATATTAAAACCTAATTTTAGTTTGAAGCTCAACCTCAGATGACTTCTGTGCTACCGAAGGCCACTATAGTACATCTCACCAATACTGTATTTCCAGCCCATGAATCTGAAACAGATTCCCAAAAGGAAATGTTTTCTGGTTCAGAGACAGGCAGAGAATCACAGAATCATTAAGGTTGGAAAAGACCTCTAAGATCATCAAGTCCAACCGTCAAACCAACACCCCCAGGCCTCCTAAACCATGTCCTAAAGTGCCATGTCTACACATTTTTTTAACACCTCCAGGGATGGTGTCTCCACCACCTCTCTGGGCAGCCTGTTCCAATGCCTGACCACTCTTTCAATACAGAAATTTTTCCTAATATCCAATCTAAACCTCCCCTGATGCAGCCTGGGGCCATTTCCTCTTGTCCCTTCACTTATTACCTGGGAAAAGAGACCAACACCCACCTCACTGCAACCTCCTTTCAGGTAGTTGTAGAGACTGAGGAGGTCTCCCCTCAGCCTCCTCCAGGCTGAACAACCCCAGCTCCCTCAGCTGCTCCTCATAAGGCTTGTGTTCCAGACCCTTCACCAGCTTTGTTGCTCTTCTCTGGACACGCTCCAGCACCTCAATGTCCTTCTTGTCCTGAGGCGCCCAAAACTGAACACAGGATTCAAGGTGTGGCCTCACCAGTGCCGAGTACAGGGGGACAATCACTGCCCTGCTCCTGTTGGCCACGCTATTTCTGATACAATAGTTTAGGGTAGAAGCTGTAATCAGTCTTAGGAAATTAAGACTATTATCCCAGTTGTGTGGTGCCGAGTACAGGGGCACCATCCCTGCCCTGCTCCTGCTGGCCACACTATTGCTGACACAAGCCAGGATGCTGTTGGCTGCCTTGGCCACCTGGGCACACTGCTGGCTCATGTTCAGCTGGCTGTCAACCAGCATCCCCAGGTTCTTCTCCGCCGGGCAGCTTTCCAGCCACTCTTCCCCAAGCCTGTAGCGTTGCCTGGGGTTGGTGTGACCTGGAGAAGGAAGAGGAGGCACCTCACATCATTAAAAAAGGAACATTTACAGGAACATTTCATAAGTTTGGGAACTGCTCAGATCCCATGGTGCTGCATGCCACAGGGCCTACATAGGAATACCAACCAGATATGTGCACCTGCAGGTATATTTATAATTTAATTATTTCTATGCATTAAACTTTTGTCACACTTTCTTTTTTTGAGTTTTACTTTAGCCATTTGTAAAGGCTTTTCTGAAAGACTAATGCTTATTTTCCAAGTTGTTACTGACACTGCTTCTCAAGGAATATCCTTCCTGGGATCACAGCATCACAGAATGGCAGGGGTTGGAAGGGACCTCTGGAGATCATCTTGTCCAACCCCCCTGCGTGAGCAGGCACACCTAGAGCAGGGGGCACAGGACCATGTCCAGGCAGGTTTCGAATGTCTCCAGGAAAGGAGACTCCACAACCTCTCTGGGCAGCCTGTTCTACTTTCTCTGTTACCCTTATCTCTTTCATGATACCCAAACACACAGAATTAGGATGAGAATCTATCTTCTAGGGCATTTCTGACAGTAGTTCACACAAATTCTGTTGCCAGTTTCTGTTCATCTACCAAACCTTTGTTTTGGCAACCAGAAATTGTTTCTGAGTGTTTTCTACCCTGAGACCTCAAAGCATGAAGCCACAGAAGTTGATGTAAGAGTCTTGCCTTTGATTATTGACAAAGATCAGCTCCGATGGATGCCTTCAGGCTCACAGTTTTCTCACCACACTTGCCCCAGTACTGCCTGAGAGATCATCGCTTGTTAAATCACTCCAATTTGCAACAGGGCATTCATCTTCCTGGCCATTCCTGACACTCCTGTGTGCATCAGACCCCAGTAAACATTGACACTGCACCAATGCCATAGAAACATGAGATTCTGGAGAGCTCAGTAATCCCTACAAAGTGATTACACTGAGAAAACTTTTTGCAGTCTAGTTGTCCCTGAATGTTTTCACTGCCATATTGCTCTACAGCAGCTAGGTATGTATTTTGGTACTAGTCTTACAGTTCCTTGTGTGTGGCTGGCTTAGGACAACCTGCTGTATGATTGGTAAGATCCTACCTTTCAGCGGAATAGGTTCCAAATAACATGTAACATTTAGGCCAGAAGTAGTTCAAATAGTCTATGAACCTTTGCAAAGCTGTTCAAGTCAGAATGCTTCAGATAAAAATGTCTAAAGATCCGTGGCAAAATTTACTTTATCATGCCAGTCTATTACACTACTCATGTGAGGCTAAAGAAAATGGGGTATGAGAGAAATATATCCTGAAATAAACTGTGATTCTTTGTCAGAATCAATACTCCAGGTGAAACAGGGGAAAAAAGCCTTCCTGTAGCCTCAAAGGATAGAACAAATGGAAGCAATTCCACAGGAGGCTCCACAGAATTTTATCTGTACTGAATCATACATTGCAGCTGCCAGGCTGTCCTCTGTGTATGCAGGATCCGAAACTTTGTACAAACTGAACTCGTATAAAACAAATCTTAAAGGCAGTCATTCCCTAGGTTCCTTGGTTCACTGAGATTTGGACATTTTGTATGTCCATCCAGATAACCTGTTCTGACAGAAATAGCATTACTATAACACTAGGGATCTGAAAGTGCAATTCCTTAAACAACGATCATTCAACCTATCATTTCCACATACATTCACCCTCAAGTGTAAACCCTTAATACATAACTGGGCAGCATTTACCTTACTTTTACAAAGCTGAAAGCAGACCTAAAGTGCACTGTGACCAATCACACTAAAAAGAATGCATCATCCAAAGGGCAGCTGAAGCAAATTATTCAAATTGTCTACTGGTTCAGAATTTCCTGCATGAAAGCCATTGATATTTATTTGTATAAGAACAGTGAGATTATAAATAAATGGACAGAAAACAAACTCTGTTGGAGGATGATCCTCAGTGGAACTTTGTTTTAATTTTTTCACTCCAAAGCATCTCTGTCTCTAAGAGCACTGCAACCCTCAGAGCTTTATAAAAACATCCAAGAAAACCCAGATTTTTAACATCTGCCTACCAGCCAAACTGACCTCCAAGGTGCTATGCCTCTGAATGGCTTTACCCAAAGAATGTGCAATATTGAAGGAATCCTAACTTAAATGGTTTTCAAGGCAACTTCACACACAGAGGAGAAGAAAGTCATGAGCACAAACCTGGGAAAATAATAATGCCTCTGGATTTGTTGGCTTGGGCTTTAATTTTGTTAGAATGCTAATGTATGAAGGGTTAGAAAAAAATACAAGTACTAAATCAGATGCACTGGAGAGGAAATTGCATCTAGGATGTTGTAGAATATGCTCAGCAGGCCAGAGAAACAAAGCTTTAGGATTCTATCTGCCTATATAAGACCTGGATTCAGTATTACATCCCTGTTTGATAAAACACCTCAGCACAGGCTTAAAGCTAAGCCTATGGTTAAATTCCACTGAAGACAAGATATATTTTTTTTAAGCTGCCAATCACTAGAGAAGCTTTGAGTTCAAATATCCTAATTCTTACCTGCAGACAGCAGGACTCCTGTAAGAGAGAACAATTTTCTGCAGCATACCTCACTATTTGAAGAAAACAGTTATTACAATTTTCAAACCCTGAAGTTAGGTATTTAAATCTCAAGCTAGGTACATAAATAATAAAGTTGCATGATTTTCAGACATGCTGAGTTCCTATTGATTTTAATGAGAGTAGTACATATTCAGATCCTCTTGAAAGAAAGATTGTTTAGATACCCAAGTATGAATGAAGAAGCTTGACTTTCAGATGGAAACTGCTTTTATAAGAGCCAGCTGGAGTTTTTTATTTCACGTTGCACACCACTGATTAGGGATTCGGGCTCTGAGTGATTATCAACCAGCACATTACACAGGAAGGGCAGTGCTTTTGTTTACAATGTGATGGTACCGGTGGTAGAAATAGACTGCCATCCAACTCAGCTACTAACGGTGAAGTAAAAAATGTGCAATTTAAACTTAGTTTCTTCACTAATAGCTCCACGCATGCCTGGATTTCCTAATAAGAAGAAAAGGAAGCTCCAGTATCACTAAAAAAATCATAGCTTCAGACTTCTCAGACATGTCAGGAATGAGACATATTTCACTGTTCCTGATTTGCTATGGGTCTTTTAGCACGCATCTGACCCAAAGCAAGTTTATTTGCATGGTTTCTCCATTACAAGAAAGATAAGAGTTTAGAATCTGGGAATAGATGAGCTGTTATATACTTTGGCCAGCAAATTTCAAAGTGTCATTGCCATTTGACCCTTCAGGTCTATTTCCAAGGCGGTAGGGAGAAGCGATACACAACCTGTATGAATCCTGTTTCTGTCAACTTCTTGAAGTTTGGCAGGTGCAAGACTCCAGCTATTAAGCACTAATCCATACAACATTGATCACTATCTCCAGTACCTTCTTTTGTCAATATATCTGCTGGTGAAAGCAAAATACTGTGCAGTACTTTGGAAGAGATCCTTTTGCAGTGTCTGGGATACAGCTGACAGGAGATAGCTGTTTATCAGCGCTCACACTATTAAAACAATGTGTGTGGCACATCTATTTTCCTTGTTAAACATTAAGCAGTCTCTACTATCAATCACCAATTAAGAGCTGATAAACGAGTTTTTGCAATTAGGACCCCAGTGAAATTAGAGTCTGCTGGTAAGAAAACTATTTCACCTCCTTTTCTACACTTATTCTCCCAGATCATTCTCAAAAAAGAAGGAAATCCAATTACCTGAAAGAAGCCACTGAAAAACTGGGGAAAGAAATTCTCCCTGGGCTTTTTCACATGTTGTTTCCAGATTTTTTTCTGTACAAGATCGTCACATTTCCCAGTGCCACGCTGCATTTATTTGTGTAAACAACATGATGAGTAAGATCATATCAGCAGATCAGTAGGCAAGAAAACAATTCATATTGCTGGCAGAGTTTAGATACCTGCTCATTACTTTCAGGAAAGTAATGCTCATTACTTTCAGCAAATTGCTCATAAGGACATAGCTTTTTCAAGAAGCTGTTTATTTAACTGCTTAATGGATATCCTTGTCACACTAGGCCAAGAAAAGTCACATCAAAACCTTTGACACATCACCTGATGTTATTTTATATTTTAGGAAATTTGGCACACATCACACTACAGTGAGGCATTATTGAGTGTCGTTCCAGGTTATGAGATAATCAATCAGAAAAATCCTTTGGGATCAAAGGAAATTGAATAACTGACATTTCTGCATGAACAGAAGTGTAGGGGGGAGTGAAGAAGTTGCCATTTGAGGAACAAACTGTTCAAAGAAGCTTAATTATTTCTCTGTTTTTTTCCTCATAAAGATTCCCAATTGTGTCCTATTTAGGTCTCAGATTTAAGGCCCTTCCTCTGGTCAGTGCCTGGATTTCCCACCATCTACATTGTGAGTCCTGGAAAGTCATAAAATACAGAGAAATTCTCTGTTAAGAATCTGATCATATTACTCAGACCGTTTGGCCTTGGGCTTGCATTCATTATATGAAATGAAATGCTATGGAATACTATGAAAGCCAGTAACAGAGGGGATTAAGGAATCTCTCCAGATTGCTCACTCTCTTCCCACCCCCTTTCTCTCCCTCTGTACTAGGCCAGGCTACTTTCCCAGATCAGCCTGTGTGCATTTAAACAAAATGCAGACTGATGGAGTATGTTAAG
>VZTV01057362.1:690-13555 GCA_013400875.1 Anhinga rufa
AAATTTTCTCTGGATATATCCTGTAGTAATAACTTTGTTTGAATGAGAATACAGCTCAATTAAATGTATAAAGAAGTCAAGCAAGCAGACATCTTCTTCTTTACTAATAGACACTCTGTTATTGTTTAATAATGGTCTTTTGTGTCTTTTAGTGTCAACACAGTCTGTCTTCTCAGAGAAGATTCTCACTTGTTGTAAGCCACTAATTCCAGAGATGCCAGACAAAATTACGATTAGTTATATCCCTGCTGAGGATCTTTTCTAAGTCCCAATTTATACAAATTTAAATAAAACCAAATAAACTTCATTTGCAAAGGATAATGCAGAAAATATCTAATCTCTCAGTTACAGTGATCTATTTCATGGTTTAAGGAAGTCATACACATTCACTAAACCCAGAGTTTCACAAGCAGAGAGTGCAAATTCAGCCCCTGCCATACTGTTTCTTTCCTCCCCTAGTTCCTTGTTCTGGCCCACTCAGCCTCCTCACTTGTGGCAGTGCAAATTAGGGAAATCATTCTGATTAAAAGGAAAAAAACACAACCCAGCATTGTTGTTAATCCACATCAAATTGTTCTGCAATGAAATGAACAGCTGTAGCAGTGTAATTGATGGGATTGATTGGGGAGTGGGAATGAGGAGGGAGGTTAACAGGAAATGCTTTACATAGTGTTCTCACTGAAGAGTTCATGAAGCCACATTATAAACACAGTACAAACTTTTTAACAGGAAGATTTTGTCCTGCACTGACTTCAAGGGCATTTGTTTCTGTAATCATCAGATTTAGGTTGGTTCTCCAGCTATCAGCTCTGCTAAATTCATTGTGTGAATATATGAATAGGCATAGTAGGGTAGTATGAAATTACAAATTAAAATCAACTAACCAACAGTCTATCATCTGAGGCGTGATAATTTGGTGAGTTGTNTGAGTTGTTACTTGGTTGACTTTGAGTTTGTTCCCACACCTTTTGTTAGAAAGATACACTAAAGGAATTACTTCTTGTGATGGACAAGATGCTGTGTAAGTACATGTTTTCCAGAGGTATGAACTAATAATCTTAGAAAAATGTTTATATCCTAAATGTATCATACTCCTTCAAGTTTATATTCCCATTAGACTAAAAAAAGTTATGGTAGTTGTGAAGGGAATAACAAATGTTATTTATTTGGAAGGCTACCATTTTCACATATACGTGAATATTATACATAGTATCTGTGTTACCGAATTTTGTGTCAGTTTAAGAAATAGAAATGTTTTCTATTTTAAATGGTTTATGTTTTAGTTTAGGGAATAATGTCAGAGGGAAGAACACTTTTCATATGCTGCAGCAACTTTTAAGTGTTAAATACTGGTTTTATCTATGTAGTTCTATCTAGTAGTATTGCCCATCCTAGATTTAGCAGTTGTCATTATGCTTCTAGGCTGAACGCTAGGTGTTGCCCAGATTGTCAGAGAGGAATTATTGAAGCCATATTCCTGGAATTCTGTGGTGGTTTATGTATACAGCCTAGGAAATTAAGAGATATTGTGGCATGTCTATGCAGAAAGATTCAGACAGACGTGTGTGCTCTGCTCACACTTGGACCTAGCTAAGCTAAGCTAACTCCAGACCAGGAGTGTCTTTGCAAATGGCCTGTTTGGATTGGGACAAAGCAATCTCATGCTCTTTCCCCACATTTCTAGGGTTAGCTTACTAGTGGGTCCATGGTACAGAATCCAAGCTCTAGAAAGCCCTGTGAGAGGGCTCAAGTTGCTGCAAAATCCTGTAATTGCATTATGACTGGGAATGGACGAGTTGGATCAGAACAGCTAGTGCTTAATGGTGAAGACCTCTGTCAATGGAGTGGCTGTATTGCTGTTGAAGTGAGTGGGGAAATCTGGCAAATGCTGTAAGGGAAGATCTGGTCTTCAACATGGACAGGGAGTTGGTTCATCAGAGCGTAGGTAGTCCTGTAGATGAAGACTCCAACTTTTGTGCAAGTCATAGCAGGCATCAGTTTCACATGTCTGTGTTAAAGCCTTAGTGGCATCTTGGGGAAATAAAAGGCTTCTCTATATTGATATTTTTTGGATTGTATGGCTGTTACCCTTGGACTGTTTACTGTTGTAACCTAGCAAGCCATTGTTACCACTGCTGCCACAAGAGAGCACTTGCTTTGCTATTTCTAATCACTTCAATTAGAAGTGCTGTGACACGTTCTGCTGTTGTTTCCCTTCTAAGCAGTAAATGCTCTTCTTCTTCTGTTTGTGGTTGTTTTTTGTTAGGGTTGTGTGTTTTTTTTTTTGTTTTGTTTTGTTTTTTAAAAGCATCTAATACAGAACTGAAAGCTTTGTGTTTCTTATATGTCCTAAATGAAATTTCTTTCTTCAAGAAGGATGGTGGTAAGACTAGCAATTCTGTTACTGCAAGTTGTAAATCTGCCTTGCTTAAAAGAAGGTAGTTTAGATATTTCAGAGAACTTCAGCATCTATCAAAGTGCTATTGGAAAACCTGGTTATATGTGTGCAACTCATGCACCATGAGTAATAAATCTGACTCGGTCTTGATAGAAGATGTATTGAACCTTCTAGTGGAAAAAACCACAATGTCTGATATAAAAGACAGGTCTTAGTCTGCAGCTGGAATAATTTACAGATAACTTTAGCTTCTAATATATTCTTTTAGAAGTGTCAAGGGATGTGGTTTTAGGTTTGTTAGATTCATGGTTGTGGTTACATGTTTTAGGTCTTGTTAAATAGATATGTTACTGGGGATAATAGTTTCTGCATCTGAAAGCTGTTTCTCATTGAAAGTATGTCTCAAGGCATGTGCTTAAATCTATGGCTTAATTAAATTTCTGTGGGTTAGAACAGAATGAAGAGTTGGTTCTCTTAAGTTTGGAGTTGTGCACTTCAATGCCATCATACTGAGTACAATGTGTGCTTGTGTCAAGTTTCTTCTGTATGCAGCCTGTGCAAGGAACAATACAGATGTTGATGTTATTTTCATTCAGTTATTTTTCCTGTAGTTTTTGTCTCACATGATATAAATTAATTCAGGGCTTATTTTTATACCACATTTCTGAGTATATATATCAGCTGCATTTTCTTACCCTTTTTAGTGACGGGATTCTTACAACTTTCATCTGTTTGCTCTTGCAAAACCACAGTGTTATCTTGGCTTCTTATATAACATCTTTGGATAACTGCAGTGGTGTCTGTCAGGAAATACATGTTAGGATTCTGCTCAAGACTAAATGAAGTTTCAAAATTATGTTTGTTAGGAATGCTTTTTTCTTTTTTTTCTCTATCATTCTTTCATTTTACCATCTAACTTTGTTTCTGAGTGTTTTATTTTTCCAATGAATTTTTTTTTCATTGGAATAGCTTCTCTGTGTGTGAATAAGTAGCAGTTTTGATCCTGTGGCTGTCCTGGAGCACTATTGTTTTATTTTAAGCTTTCTGGGTACAACTAGTGTTTTTCAACAAGAACAAGAAAACATCTTAATGGACTTAACAAAGTAGATTAGTCATATTAGAAAAGAGTTGAAAAAGCAAAGGAGAGACCTGATGGACAATATAATTAAAGTTGTATATTCCACTAATACATAACCAGCTAGGGTTTCCTTTTTGTTATGTGAGCAGTTCTTGGGTCTGTATGGGATTGCCGTTATGCTGTTGATAGCGCAAGTACAGAAATATTTCTATGAGGATATGAATTGAAGAAACAAGAAACAGGGGCATGAGGCTGCATCTGATGTGATTCATTATGGTTTGGTTTTGCTGGTCTTGCACAGAGTAGAGAGACATGCCCAGATCTGTTTCACTCTAATTCAAGTGGTGCCTGTAAAGAAGGAACCACGCTAAGTGTTGTCATCTTCCTCACCGAGCAGTAGTAGAGAGCCCTCTGGATTTACTTGTGACTTGTGAGTTGTTAAGTAGGAGAAGAGTTCAGTGTGAATGGAAGCAAAACTATTGAAGAGAGGAAGGAAGACCAGTTTGGTTTTTAAATTTTCAGTTCATTCTTAAAAAAGAAACCTCAAAAGTTTGAAATCCTCCCTAGAAGGAAAGCCTTTTCATTGTTGAGTTCCTTCAGGCTACTGTCTTTCTGTCTCATATTACTGTCTGTTGAAGCCAAAGCATACATATGGACTACCTAGGCAGCTGCAAATACTGGAAGCACTGGGTTACCCAGCCTTGGAGATACTCGAATATCCTCAGCAACACAGCTTGATAGCTGTGTTTTTGGCTTCTGAGTAGTCAGATGAGAAAGCTGTCAGGAAACCTAGGTTTCAATGAACTTCATTGAAATCATCTTTGTAGAGTAAGTTTTCAATAAACTTGAAATTTGTCATTTACTATTTACCTACAGAAATGGTAAATTTTTGGAAAAAAATGTTTGAGATTTTTTTTGATTTTTGTTTTGGAGAACAATTAGCTTAGGTTGCTAAAGAGACACTAACCTGCACATTACTCTCTCAAACCATAAAAATCAGGAGCTGACTGAATTTTGAAATCCAAACCAAAGTGAAAACCAAATAAACATATCTGAGTACTCATTTGAAAAGCCAAATCCAATTTGACTGCATTTGAGTGCTTTGGCACTGCATATGCTTCCTAAAGGTAAGTGCTTGAGAGAAAGCTGAGACACTTAGCTTCATTGGCACAATTTGCTGAGTGGCGAACTTGGCAATTTCTGAGCTGGGAGGCCTTCAGGTTTTCATTCTTGTTGGTATTTACAACAAATGTACACAGATTCTGTCAATAACAATGTTTAATTTTTTTAAACTTTTCTGTAAATAATACTTCAAGACCCAAATATTAAAGAATGACTTGAGTCCAAAGGACAAAGGCTGCCATTAGTAGTTTGTGTAAGGAATGATTGCTTTTTTTTTTTTTCTAGGTAGCTTGTTTCACTGATCTGTCATGTTCATATTTTGTTAAACCTAGAAATAAAAAAGACAATGTTTCAGAAACTTTAAAAATTCATCAGTATTTCTATCATGTTCTGTAAATATGCTAAGAAGCTAGGCAAACATTTGCCTATGACAGATTTTAGGAGGGACTTCTGAAAAAATGTGTATTTCTTCTAAAATAGTAAGTTTGGCAGGACTGTGCCTTATTTGCACATAGAAAACAGCACCTGCTAATTGTTTTCAAACTATAGCTATGATCTGCAACATAAGGCTTATCTGAATCTTGCTGACAGTGTGCATTGATAACACAATAAAGTTGATGCAGAACAAATCAGCATACTTGGATAATGGATGAAAACCCCATCTTATTTGGGTTGCTAAATAAAGTCTTAGGCTGAAGGTGTCTGACCCGTATTCTTTTTGCATGTGCAGTAATTTTTAGGTCAAATTGCTTAAGAAAAGTAGGTTTAAAAGAATGCATATAGCCATAGCCACTTTTAGCTGTGACTTTAACATTTTATCTCACCAGCTGTATCTACAACATTCACTCCTTTTAGGGATTCTAAACATTTTTTAAAGTGTTTTTTTTTTCTCAGCAGTCCTATGGAATATTTATTCTAGGGCATGGAACTGTTATTGTGCAGGCATGGAGCTGTTATTGTGCAGAATATAGGTTGCTGGAGTTGCTCTGTGAGCTGTAGGAGTTTGATTGTGATCTGATTGCAAATTTGCAAAGAAATTTCATGAAACTACTGCAGGAATCAGTATTGCAGAGCTTTAATGAGGAAACAGATATGAAGCTTACACAAAAACTTTTTCAGCCTGTATCACTTTTTCAGCCTGTATAACTTTTTGTCTCTGTAACAGCCCAGTATATAGCTCAATATGAAAACCAAATCTTACTTGTTAGGTTGTATTAGCAGAATGCTGAAATAAAAAAACCCCAAGCATTGTATTTGGTTAAATTCCTGATGAAGGTATATTTTTCTAGACAATTCTAATAATTAAAACCAGAAGCTTTATTTTTAAATCAAGTACGTACAAATTTGGCAGGTTCAGGCTTGAGCTGAAGCCTTAACTTTTGGTTACTTTGTATAGCATTATACACTGTTCAACCAAATCGGTGGTTAGCAGGAGCTGTTACCTGTTCTCAGTGAAGGATGCAGGTCTTTCCCTCCCATTCTGCCTTTTTTGTTCATGTGATACTCTCTCCTCATTAACGATGCTGTAGGAAGGCCACTGTTCTTATGCAGAATGAGTCCCAAGCATAAGCAAAGCAAGCTGTGGCAGGGAAGCAGACTTCTAGGGAGAAGAACCATGGCCTTGTTGTCCCTTTTGCCTGCAACAGAGCTTGAAGTGTATGTGTGACAGAGTGAGAGTTTAGGGTTATTCCTCTGGTGGAAGAAACAATTGTCTGTCTCCAGACATTTTCCTGGCATTAGCCAGACCAGGACCCCAAGATTTCTTGTTTTGTTGTTGCAGCTCTTGGACTCCAGCATCCCAGTTCTGAGTACCAACAATTCAGTTTTGCTCATGTTTCTAGGGCATTTGAGCTGGCATTGCAATATGGACATTTTACTACAGGAAAAAACCCAAAATTGATAAGAGATATTGAAAACTAAATATCTGAGCACCTTAATGTCACTGAATTTTAAAAAACTACAATGTGATAGCAGTCAGAAAATCACTTTCATTTAATCTGAAATATTGGGAACCTTTTGCCTGCTGAGGGCTGAACACATTTTGGTGAGCAATGCAGAGGCACCATATTTATTCAGACAAATATAGGTTTAGAAAGCTTATTTGGAGGTGTGTTACTTTACGTATTGTGTTAACGGCTTCTGGATTTGATGTTTCCTTGGTGATGATTGGAGGTTGAGTAGAGAAGCACACAAAGCAGTTTGTGCCATGCCATAATATCATCCTTTCGTGCCCTCTCCAACACACAGGGAAAACCTAGAAATATTGTTCCTGTTAGGAAGCAGGAAGGTGAAACACAATCATAATCTTGCAGATGTGAATTATAGTGACCAGAAGCCCTCCATTATTTAAGGGCATAAAAATATAGCTGGGAGGGTCTAATAGACAGGAGGAGCCTTCCATGTGGTTTGACTGAGAGCAGGCTCTGCAGCAGGCTGTGCTACGGTGGGATGTATTGGCTGCTTAGCCTATCGGGGAGGTACTCCGGTTTCTGACATGATGTCTGCAGATGGAAAGCTTTCTTATGGAAGAAAAGTAAGCTACCTGATAGCTGGAACCTCCAGCCAGAATCTTGGCCAGACTGACATCAGAAAATACTGCTTATCATTCCCTTTAGGATCCTGGAGTCCCTCTTATCTTGCCAAGGACCCTAGAAACTAGTTTTTTCACTTGCTCATTAGGGGCTTGGGACCCTTCTCTCCTACCGCTGTGGCAGGTCTCGGGCAGTGCAGGCCCATTTGGTGGGCAGCTCTGTGTGGGAATGGGGGAATGTGGGATGCCAGGCAGGGCACTGGGGTAGGCAGAGGAGCTGAATGGTGGTGTGGGAGGAAGGAACAGGGCAGGCATCATGCAGGACAAGTTGAACGAACCAGTCTGTGATGAGGGTTCCTAAATGTGATTAAAATTGCCTTGAAATTGGACACCTGTGGTCACTGATCACCTCTTAAAATATTGATTTATGTTGTGTCTGTTTCAGCACAGTATTAAACAGCTGTTTGAAATGGATCAGTCTAAACACTGGTGTCTCAGCTTTATAGGAATAGAAAAGCCACTGAGCAGAAATCCATTTGTAATCTCTGTAATACTGCCTGAAAAAGAAACAGTCCTCCTCAATTGCTTTATTAATTATATAAATGAGCAAGATCATAGTTACTGATAATTCAACAGGTTTTGTGGCTGCTTGTGGTGCCATCTCGTGGTTCTTGAGTAAAAGTTCACATACTGCTGAAAGTTACTTCACAGATAAAGCAGATTTTACAGCATTGCGGCAAGCAAAACTAAATGTGAGTCTTGAGAACTGAAACAGTACTTTAAGCCTCCTGGATATTGGCCAGGTTCCTGCCGTGCTCAGTCCTTTCTAGATCTAGCAAAGCCTTTGGGCAAAAAGAACTCTCCCTGTAAGAGTGGTGATAATACAGCAGTCTTTAAATGCAGTGACATTAATTACTTCAGGCCATTTTGCTTGTCCCTGTGTATGAGAGACATGGAGAATTGTGCTCAGGAAAACATGATTTCTCTTTTCTTTTTCTCTAAACTGTGGAACATTAAGCATAATCATTCCTGCTGCTGTTTTAAGCATAGAATTGCTCTGAAAGTGGATAGGGAGAGTGCAGTCCTCCCGCTTCTAATGCGCCTTGTTTGGGATAAGGAAAGAAGATTCACAGAAAAGTATATACAGCGGTCCTCTCCATCTCATTTCCACCTACTTGTTGCAGAGCATATATGCTGAGGGGCGTTCCTCCTAACTTCAAGCGGTCTTTCTATGTCCTGTGGGGGAACCTCACTCATCTTGCTATTCTCTAAGCCTTGAAAAAGATTGTTTACTCCAAGTTGTACTGCTTGTGTTCCAATATAATGTTGTCAAGCAGACTGTTAATAAAAGTCTGATTTTTATTAGGCTTTATTTTTGCTTTCGATCCTCAAAAATGAGGAAACTTTCTGTAGCATTAAAATGGTTATCATTTTGCAGCCTCCTTTTTGTTGGTGTTGTCCACTGTTTGCCATTCTGTTTTGCTGTCACATTTTATCACTTTTTTTTGCATCCTGAAGCTTAACAGGCATTTTCAGGAAAAATTGTCATATTTGTCTCTTCTTGAATTCTAATTTCTATTTGAATGACTTTACATAATGATACTTCTGAAAGAAACTGTCAATATATCCATCTATCTGATAAAATTTCTGGGTGTCTGTAAATACTATGACTCCCACAGTTGCTGGCCATGTATCATTTAGTAGCTCCAAATGGAGGTTTTTGCTTCACAGCTCAGTTTCTGTAGCTAGTGGATAAAATCTTCACAAGAGAGCTGAGCAGGCGAGGCACTGAAAGAGAAAATGACTTCTCCTATATAATATGCCCTTTCCTAAATAACCTGGTAGGGCTATGATGTGATAGAACCATAGATGCAGTCTTGGAAGATGAGATGAGAACCGGTGTGTCCATTGCAGCCCATGGAATCCTGATGGGGAATTTAATAGGCTGTGGTTTTGGTAGGCTTGCAAAATGCTTAGAGCAAATCTCTCACTGGCTGAGAACACTAGGATCTGTGCTGAGTTCTGACAATACAGGAAGGGTGAGGAGGTGGACCTCAGGCCTCGGTTATCAATCTGTTAGGTTTGAACAAAATTTTAGAAAAAAAATAGAAGGCTCAGTATATACTTTTGGAGTCAGCTGAGGAAAGTTCCATCGGATGCCTATAACCATTCTCCCATTATAGACAACCTTTTCATGGCTTCAGATGAGGTCACAGGGTGTGTGCTACCGTACTGTTATGAGTAGAGCAAAGTTGCTAATGAAATCAACTGATTAGTTACCTTCTGCAGACTGTAAGAGAGGAAGCTTTTTTTATGGATTCCTTGGCTGGCTAACTGAAGCAACCATGATTCATTAAGCGATACTTGCTAATGCAAAAATGAGACTGGAAAAGTGGTTGTTGCCACAGTGAGAGGACTAGTCATTACCTTTACTATTATTTAAAGGATTCTAAGCAATATTTAAGCCACTGTATTTGAGTGGCTTAAAATGCAGATTATTTTGAGGCTGTGGAGCTGTTCTGCATATTCTCATACATATTTTTGCCTTCATACATTTGATAATGTATTTAAGGGTTACCCCATAGAGCATCACATGTGCTAGAGACAATCCAGTGTTCATGAGGACCTATAAGCTCTGCAAAAAATGCCAGCATTCTGTATTCTTAATTTCTGTTCCTGACTACCAATGTCATCACCTGCTCCAGAATACTGGAGATTATTATAAGACTTGAATGACCTATTTAGCTGTTCTGAATTTTGAATGATAATATTTTTCCTCCCTTATCTACTGAATTTCTTCCCTCCCACCCCCTCTTAGCATAAAACAGAAATGGTGAAAGATTATTACATAGTTTTGTAAGACACTGATCCCTATATAATCTGGGAACCCTTTATAAGGAAACTGAAGACAAATTTATCATGGGTACTGTAAGGTTAGGGAAAGGAGGAATCATTGCTTTTAAGCCTTATAAATAATAATGTCTACCACATATTCTCAAGACCCAATCCACTATCCCATGGGGATGGAAAGAAGTTTTACAAAGAAGTTATACATTCCCAAGAAGCAGCAGTTAAGACTCAGAGAATTTCAAAAGCATACATGCACTTTTATATGCAAATGACATAGTATACCTGTTTTCCTGTGCACATGCGCAGGTCAGAATTTTAATATCAAGACATAACTCCCAGCCTAAGTCGAGATCAGGTCAAACTTGTGCAAACATCTGCAAGTCTAGCCTTTGCGTGATGTTCAAGGATCTCTCTGTAGCACTTTATTTAAAAAGTGCAACTCCTAGATATGCAAATTGGAATATTTATGATGTATAGAGACTATAGTTTGAGTCTAGTAAAATGCTGTAAAATTGTCCCTGATACTCAGTCCACCCAGGTCTGAGATAAGAGTCATCTTCCAAGAATTAAATATAGAAGAAATAATTGATGCTATTTCTTGAAAACATAAAGAATTCTTTTTTGTTAATGGTGACAAAAAAGAACATTCAACTATTTGAGACTGGATCCTTTCCAGTCAAACAAAGGATATGAATTTTCTTAATTAGGGAGTAATTGGATTCTGCCTCTCAAGCAAATTACAGACTTTATATCATAAGGAAATAAATTATGTGAGAAAAATGGCTACAAGATTTAGGTGAAAAAGTTTATTATATCTATTGCTCTGCAGTGAACTGTGGTATACTACAACTAAATGGAGTTACTGTCAGTGAAGTAAATCTGTTCTTTTCTTTTTTTTAATTTTTCCTATCTTTCAGTATTTATCAATATCTGTATATGTAAGAGAGAAAATGGAAATCTTCCCTGTGCTTCAGAACTTTTTCCCATAAGCTTACCATATTTCTGTGCTTCAACAAAGTTAAGAACTATCTCTCAGCCACAAAGCAATTTCTCAACAATTAACCAAAAAGATCTCCCATTTCCATAAATGACAACTTTACTAAAACTATCTTTGGGGAAAAAAGTTTTATGGAAGAACTTTGTAACATACCTTAAAAGTGGTTATATTCAACATACTTACATTTCACTCTGTAACAGTAGAGAAACTGGTGTGTGAAATTACTGCTAGCAGGATATTGTACTTAGTCTATTAAAATTGGAGTAGTATACAAAAATTGGAGAATACTATACATAACATCTATATTAAAAAAAAAACCCAAACCTAAAAACATGTGGACAACTGTATACCCATAAGTCTGAATTAACAGCATGCAAGGATTGTGAACTTATCAACTGAAAAAGTAAGCAAAAACATAAAGGAAAAACAACAAACAGCTAAATAAGACAGATTGAGATAGATCAGCCTGATAACCTTGCTCATTTTGACTCTTTTATAAGCAAGGAGACTACAGCAGATCTTATTTACAGGATCTCCAGGGATGTATTTGGTGTTGTGCCATGTAAAGTGTTGTCTATCTGGAAAAGGTGTGTGTAGCAGATAAATAGTGAAGTGATGAAAAATTAAATGCAATAATGAAAATTTTAATGAGATAAGAACTAGTGGTCTGAATGAGAGACTCTCTAGAATAGTGTGTCAATCTTATGCATCTTTTTTTCCTTTTTACCCTGTTGTAAATAGTAGGCAAATACATTGATGTCTTAAAGCTGGAAAACATCATTTGATTCAAAGATGAGCTGAAACAAGCTAAGTGAATTTGAAGTAACTAATAGAAACAGGATGAAATACAGTAATAGATTGCAAGGTCATGCGGTTAGGGACTAATTGCAAGAATCTCTGCTAGAGAGCTTCATCAGTGTGCAATGACTGAAAAGAAGCAACACATGAGTATACTAATCAGCTGCAAGATAATTATGTTTCAGTGGTGAAATGGCAGTGAAAATGGCAAACATGATGCTCAGGTATATCGAACAGGAGAAATTAGTAATGCTGTTGTACTGGTAAGACCTCCTCAGGTAGACTGTGTGTATGGTACAGGCTAGCTAAATCAGATGAAATTAAGCTGGAGCATGTGATTTGCTCAGATGAGTAAAGGAAATGGAAAGCTTTGTCTGTAATTCATTGGCATGGGCACGGTAGTATGCTCACTGAGATCATGGTTGTAGGACTAGAGCTGGCTTGTACATTGGTAGTCTGGAACAGAGGCAGTGCTATATAATGTGACAGTGTAGATGCTGGCCAAGAAAACTTCTTTGGTAAGTCTAGCAAAATAAGGCTGAAAGAGATGTGTCTTCTCTCTGTAAATGTAGTGGGAACCATGTATCAGGATGGCTAAATGCTTGAACTAAGGTACAGTGTCAGCTGAGGGATAAATAGTTCCAAACCTGCTAATGAATAAATTTAGCCTGGAAATAACAATGGGCTTTAGGAGGCAGCATGATACATTTGTCAGTAGGAATATATTGTAGCAGAGTCTATCTGCTTGTTTCTAGTCTTTGATTCATGCTCTTACAGATGGCTTTTGGTCAAAAGGAAAAATAACTTCTGTAGCTGGGAGACTTTAATAGCAGTGCTCACAGTTTCATATCATTGATTGCAGCTGCGATGTCGCAGAATAAGAGTAGCAGTCTCCCAATCAGACTAATTTTATTGTTTTGTAGTTTGTTTTACTATAATTCTTAAGTAAATCCTTTGCCTTAACAAGGAAGGGTTTGGGCAGAATGTTTTTCCTCTGAGATATTCCTCTGACTAAAGAACAAGTAACTTGTGAATACCATCACTTTCCTTTATCATGTGGCAAGACTAATATTTAAGCAATGTTATAAATTT
>VZTV01057362.1:15915-27628 GCA_013400875.1 Anhinga rufa
TGCACCTTTGCTGGCTCACATCTTATTATCTTACAGAGCCTACAGAGACGTATCAAAATGATCCATTGTCCTTCCCTTCTCAAGGATAGAAATTCACCAGTTTCACAGAAGCTGGGCTGCAGTAACTAAGAAAAGAGTTGAAAGAGTATGGGATGATAAACCAAGACAGGCTGTTTCTTCAATTTCGGTCTGTTCATGTTTGATGTGAACAAAGTAGATTAATTTTTGTTATAGTGGGAAAATGTAAAGGAAGATGCATGAAATGGAAATGAATTTTAGCTGTAGAATCTAATTTTAAACTGGAAAGATTTTTCTTTTACTTCTTTATTAATGCAATGTATTTTCTTGGTCTGTTCCTCAAAACAGGCTTAGAACTTTACAATCTGTCCTCAAATGACATTAGAAATGAGGGTTGCCCATGATTTATGGTTTTGATTTGAAAATAAATTATCAAGTATTGACAAAGGCCATTTCAAACTGCTGCTGCAACTTCTTAATTATTTCATAGCTGTCAGAGTTCAGATAAAGGCCTGGTTCTTTGGCATTTTTAACAATTTGATTCACTTTTACCTGCAGGCTCAAGGATACATTTCTGTCATTAAAACAAGTAGAAAATATTAATGGAGGAAAAAATTAATAAAGTCAAACAAATTGGCCAGGAAAATGTGAGTGCACTGAATTTCTAAGCATGTAAATAGTAAAACAGCAGCACGGTATCCAATTATGGCAAAGCTTACATCTGCCTCCAAGATGTGCTGCTGCTCCAGAAGTAACAATATTTGTAAGATGTTCTTTACAATGTAATGGAAAAAGGAATTTTCCTAGAATGGATGCTTTGAGATGAAACCTCTCTGACAACTGACTGAAAATGTTTGGAAAAGTTCCTTTCAGAAGCCCATCTACTATTTGTCATACAGTTTCTGTCTTTTTGTCTTGTTAATCACTGGGGCATTATTTAAGCCAAGGGTCTGCCAGGTCCTGCTTTTGGATCCAGATTTTAAGATATCTTTTCTTTCTTCGTAGCTACTGGTGTTATAGTATGAGTAGGAATGGTGATGCCAGGTTGGGGAATGTGTAATGAGAAAACAAAGTATTTTAACTCCCAGTCTTTAGCTGTGATCTGTCACTCAAACTCAATCATATTTTCCTGTCCTTCCCCATCTTTTTTTTTTTTAAAAAAAGCCTGTATCTTTACAATTTATTCATAAAATATAAACATGATTGTGCAAAAAAATTCTAAATATAAGTGGGCAAGAATGTAAAATTTAATGCAATGTAATTTTTCCCATTTATAGGCACTGCCGGTTATTCTCTTTGCAGTCTGAACAAATACAGATTTTGCATTCATTAAAAGACAAACAAGAATTTCAATACCGAAGAAGTTACCAGGAAAATGGAGCCAGGTTCTTAACTGAGGTGCATAGTGGTGGGAGAATGAGACAGTGCTCATAGGTGGAAACAGGAGTGGCTTGGATTAGGCATACGGGGGAAAAAAATCATTATGGGATAATCAATCATTGGAACAGGCTTGCTGGAGAGGTTGTGGAGTCTGTGTTCTTGGAGGTTTTCAAGACCCATGTGAACAAAGCTGCAGGCAATCGGGCCTGGGCTCACTTAGCTTTGAGCAGGAGGTTGGACTACATGAACTCTTTAGATTACTTCCAACCTAAAGATTCTATAATAAATAAAACCTCCCGTCTTACAGGAAATGCAAGAAACAACACTGCACTTAATTACTTCTTGTATTCATATATTTTGCAAGAACTACATTAAATATTGAGAAATCAAAACGGTTGATCAAATTAATTGTAAGGTAAGAGTGAAATTTTCACTGTAATGGTGTAGCCTGATTCTCCTCCAAGTTACAGAATATAAAATTAGACCAAAGCTTGTAAGTAGAGAACATGGCTCTATATGGGTGTGAAATATTTGGTTTAAGAAAATAAATTTTTTTATATTTTAAGGTTTTCAGCCTGCCTGTCTGATTTAATAGTTTTGAAGAATGAAACAATTTTTTCTGTCAGTAGGGCAAAGAATAAGAACAATCTTCTTTCTCTGAGTCCGCTTTTTCTACTGAATTTTCTAGGGAAAATGAGGATGAGTACCTTACTGAATTTCATTGTGGGTAACAAAACAGTAGAGTTGCATTTCTTGAATTTTTCAGATGTGCTTTCTTTAGTCATAGTTCCCAGAGTCTTTTTGATTGACTTTGAGACAGTTTATTCTGGTGAATTGCATCCATTGTTTCAGTTAGTTCTGTTATGCTGTGAATTAAAGAGGGGGCCTTTTAGACAGCTCAGTATAAAGTCTCCAATAGTGATCTAGAAAAGTTGATCAACTGTTGCCTTTGAGGGGTATTATATTTCCGATATGTCCCTCATAGTAGGGTCATATTTGACTGCTGCTGTACAGGCATGGGCATCTACCATGTGTAATTCTGTGTAATTCACTGTAATGAGTATTTCCTTTCCTCACTCAATGCTACAAGGTGAGTAACTCTACTTGGGTTCTTTAATTATTATTTGAGACAAGAATCACTCCAATACTTCAGCCTTCACTGTTACATTAGATATCTATCTATCTATCTAAAAACTTGTCCAAGAATCTTGATTAGTTGTTAACTGTGATTGCATTCTGTTTGAGGAAGAAGTTAACTTTGGAACTTGCCATTTCCAAATTATGCCAAGGAACATTAGACACATTATCTTTCACCTATTAGAATCCATATGCTTAAAATATTTTGGGATTCTGAGGTTTTCATCCAGAATGATATTCAGAGAATTCTTCATAGATGTCCAAAAATACCAACAAGTAACAAAAGAATACTGAGATGTGTTTTTGTTATCAGTGGTCGGAAAGACCTGGATTTTTTTACCTCTGTGAGTAAAATTAAATGCATTCTATCTAAAAAGTAGTCTATTCTTGTGTTTTACATAGGCTCCCACAGTTAATGAAACTGTGTCTAATGTGATTGTTGAATCTGGTATCCATTACAGCATAATCTTTGATTACCTGATTTTATATTTTGCATTGTTTAAATAGTCCACTGATGTATTTCTTCCATACCACTTGTGAAGCTTTAGACCATAATTTTACCCAGTGTGAACCTCTGTTCTTTTTTTATATTCATAGCAAGAAGAAATGTCTAGACCTGACCCATATATCTCTCCAATATTGAGTAAAGATTATTACTGGGGAGCTCTCGGCATCAAAGGCCAGTTTTCTGGTGCTTATTCTTTAGAAGAAAAGATTCAGTTCATTCTATTTGCTATTGCTTTCTGCATTGCATTCTCTTTCTAGAGTTTTTTTTTTTTTNGCTTGAGTTCTAATATTGCCAGGTATTAGGGATTTCTATTGAAGCATCTACTTCAGCAGTGTGAGAGTTTGGCTCCATAATCACACAGCTCCAGAGCACTCTAACTCGGTGTTGTTGGGCTGTAGCTAAAACAACATTAATTAGCACATAATCACAAATATCCAGGTGTTTGACAGAGCCTGATGGAACACCAAGAAACAGATTTACTTTTCATAAATCAGAGATCATTACATAGGAGATGTGCTACATTTTAATGGAGTTAGAGGTAGATAAAAACCAGTTGTTTCAGATTATTTTCCAAGATTTCCAAGGCTTTCTTCCTTAAAAATATGAGAATAAAAGAATGTGAGAAAGTAGGCTCTTTTAATAGATTTTCCAATTAATCAGTGTAAACAAGCATAGGTACACAAATGTCAAGACTGGTATGAGCTCTTATTCGGATCAGGAATACAAAATACAAGCTTTTCTCTGTCCAAGTAAACATTTAATTATGTATTTAAAAGAAATTCAAAATTAGATAATAAAATATGAATGTAAACCAATAGATTTGGGGTCAGGCTATATGAGTAAGATTCTAGATCCAAATCTGACCCCCACACCTTCATGATGAATGTTCATTAAAACTGGAATATTCTATCAAAAAAGTGGCAGTTTTTGAAAATTAGCACAGTGTAATTAAAAATATTTTATGACAAAATTTTCCACTATTTCTATTAAAAAAACATTTAGTCCAAGATCTGGAAAAGGAAATGCTATGGTGATGAACTGCAAGGTCAGGAGTAATTTAAACATAAAAATGCCTGTGGTCTGTATACTTTTCATTCATATTTACTGACAAGCCAGGTTGTAGGTCAGGTGTCGATTGTCCTTACAGTGCTTAGGAAGAGTTTTGATTGGAATATCTGCTTATATGTAAACCTGTATCATATTTTTACTGGTGTTTAGTCCATTTAAACATGAGAGCATGTAAACAAAAGGAGTCTGAACCTGAGAAAAGGCTCAGACCTTTACTTTGCAAAGTAGACATACCTGCTGTGTGGGCTATGTCTGCAAGAAAGCAAGTATGGGGGAAAATGTAAGCATTCAGCTTGCTGCAAGAATGACTTAATTGGTTACAAATATAGTCCAATTTAAACCTATGCCTCTGCCAGAAAGTGGAGAAGAGGGGAAGACTTGTATCTAAGTCATGCATGATAACTCCCTGAGCTCCTACTAGTGTAGTGCACATCACATGCAGCACGCTTCATTTGTGTCTGTATGCTTTAAGATGCAGTCAGCTCTGTAGTTACTTACTGAATGTTCTATAAGATTAAAGGCTTATGACTGTTACAAAAAAGATGGCAGGTTGGAGGCCTGATGCACAGAATGAATATTGCACAGCCAGACCAATCTTAATTTCATTGAATATAATTCCATTCTGACTATTGACATTCTTTTTGAGCTTGACTTGTTGCAAAAAAATAATTTTTGGTTAACTTTTAGTTATAGTTGAAGGAAAACACATTGTTAAAAATATTTGCATGATTTTTGCCAATTTTTTAAAATTAAATTTTGTTTTAGTTAACACTAATATATACAACGGGACTGTTCACATGAGTGAATTTATTTGGAAGTATTAATTTTAACAGTAAAAAGTCTTTTGAAATCAACTGAATATCTGACTTGAAGGTCATTGTGAGGTGTATTGTTTTCTGATTTATGCATTGATTCTATTCTGGCTTTTCTGTGAAGACACTGAACAAAATGAAGCTAGAGCTTTCAGGCTTAAGCCTTATGTGTCCTTTTTGATGATAGCTGTGGAAATTTAAAATGTTCACGCTGTCTTCCTTACTGTTTTTCCTCTTCATTTTGATTAGCAGTCTGAACCCAAAATCATAAATTATCAATTTCATCTGAAATTCAACTCATCTCTTTACATGAAGTAAATGATTCTCCAAAGCAAACAGTTCCATTAACTTCCAAGAAATTAATTCTCATTAGTAAAAAAAAATTATTTTTTTTTTGTTTTTGTTAGACAGTTAAGGGTCCACATGTGCAAAACTACTGTTCAGAGTGATAGAAACTTTTTAAAAATTATTCTTGTGCATGGTTAGGACCAATTCTCAGATAAACCACTTAAATGATATTTTATGCACAAACTATTTATCATATCTAATACTCCTGTTTAACTCTCTGAACCCACGAATCATCTATCAGGACTTTCTGTAATTTTCTGATGGCACTTAGTAATTTTGATAAACTATTAGTGAAAACAAACCAGCTTGCTGTGGCATGGGAGGAGAAAAGAACATTAATGGCTCTTTACAGCTTTCCAATTTTGATATTCTATTTGCATCATTTTTATGTGAAATTTTTTCCTCTTTGTGGTGCTTTTATTTTCTCCATTGTCATACCACACAACAATTATTAGTGACATTTTTGTGACATCCTCTGTACATTGTCAAAATATACAGCAGATTCAGAGCCAGGCAATACTTTGGCATCAGTCAGGAATGACAAAGGGTGGACTTGTAATTGTCAGATGTGTCGATCTCAGTCCTACAACAAATGGAGATCATGCCCACTTCAGAAAACCCCAATTTTGACAGATTTTGCACATAGTCTCATAAAAAAGTTTGAAGATAAACTGGAATGAAGACTGTTTTATATGCTCATCTCTGTGTTTCTCAAAATTAGGCCTGTGAAGGAAACAAGGTTAGTTAGCTGAGGCTGGTGTTGCTCAGAATGTATCATATCATCGGCTGCCATGTGCAAAATATCTCCACTTACAACAAATGCATAACAGGAACACAATTCTATTTACAACTATAATCAGGGGTACTAGGTACTAAACTGGAATATTTGAATTAGTAATGAAATGTGAATTATGTGAAACCTCCCCACATAATTAACTTACATTTTCAGCAGGCGTTGACTATAGATAAATAGGAGCAATTGGTTGAACAATATTGTTCAAATTTTCACCAGCTTTTAAGTAATAGAAGGGGAAAAAATTGAGTTTGATTACAAGTAGCAGAAAAAGATTTAGAAGTGGCAATATATCTTAGTCTAAACTTTGATTACAGAATGTATTTAGAATCATAGGATCATAGAACGGTTTAGGTTTGAAGGGACCTGTAGAGGTCATCTAGTCCAACCCCCCTGCAGTGAGCAGGGATATCTTCAACTAGACCAGGTTGCTCAGAGCCCCGTCAAACCTGACCTTGAATGTTTCCTGGGATGGGGCATCCACCATCTCTCTGGGCAACCTGGGCCAGTGTCTCGCCACCCTCGTTGAAAAAAAAGTCTTCCTTATATCCAGTCTAAACCTACCCTCCTTTAGTTTAAAACCATTACCCCTTGTCCTGTCACAACAGGCCTTGCTAAAGAGATCATCCCCATCTTTCCTATAGTCCCCCTTTAAGTACTGGAAGGCCACAATAAGGTCTCCCCGCAGCCTTCCCTTCTCCAGGCTGAACAACCCCAGCTCTCTCAGCCTGTCTTCACAGGAGAGGTGCTCCAGCCCCCTGATCATCTTCATGGCCTCCTCTGGACCCGCTCCAGCAGGTCCATGTCCTGTCTGTGCTGGGGGCTCCAGAGCTGGAGGCAGCACTGCAGGTGGGGTCTCACCCAAGCGGAGCAGAGGGGCAGAATCCCCTCCCTCGCCCTGCTGCCCACGCTGCTGGGGATGCAGCCCAGGGCACGGCTGGCTTTCTGGGCTGCGAGCGCACATTGTTGGCTCATGCCCAGCTTTTCGCTCACTAGTACCACCAAGCCCTTCTCTGCACAAGGATACATCCTTTCTGACAAGGATGAAAATTTCCCTAGATGGTTTTCTTTAAATGTATATACTATTATTCTTTATAAATGATGATGACCTCTTCAAGATACGTTATTCTGAAAAATAGAAGAATTCTGAAGAAGCAGCCTATTTACTACAATATACGAGGTCAAAACATTTAATTAAAAAATGATGCCATTATCTTTTCCTCTAAAGAAAATCTTTCCATTACTTCTGATGGACACTGGGCATGTGTCTCAGAAGAATATGACTTGGTTTCCAAACTTCTGGCATCAAATCTTGCTTTATAAACAGAAAATGACAAAGTGGGAACATTAGACATATTTACTAATACTTTTTGGTTTACCACAAAACAGAATAGGGAAGGAAGGGTAGAGCAAGCTTTCGTTAATGGCATGAAATCATGAGATGAGTTTATTATGCTGTTACTGAGTGTTACTATTCAATTGCTGCATGTTCCACATAGGGTTGAATAATTTGGATATGAGAAAACAGTAATGCAAAACCTAAATGAGAGAAGGAAGAAGATGCACAGCTCAGAAAGACCCATTGTGTTACATAATTTCAAATGTTCCAGCAAGTAACCAGGAGACTAAATCACAAATTTTGCCAATTCAGTAGCTATTGAGCCAAAGTAGTTATAGGGGAAGTAACAGGACTTTCCAAGAGCCACAAGATTTCCTAGTTTTGTAAATTTAAAGTTTTTGTCTGTCACTGCACATGTATAAGAGAAAAGGAAGTTAAGTCAAGAGAATGGGTAAAGGTGGAACTAAGACCCACCTGTAAGTACTTTGGAATTCCAAATCCACATCACTGCTATTCAGCACAAATGGAATTTGAAAATACTCAGAGGTTAGCATTTACAGTATCTGATTCAGAGTGCATCAAATAAATCAACAGGAGTATATTAAGCTAGTGGTTCAGCACTTGTTAACTTCTTTCCTACACTTAGTTCAGGAACAATCTGAGAATAAATCAGATGAATATGAAATGTTTTGTTATGTGGTTGAAATTCAAAGAGAATGTAGCCTGAGTAAAAATGATTGAATTGAATATAAACAGACACATCAAAATCTTGTTGAAATATTTTTTGAAGGATTTTTACGTTAAAGGTACTAGTCCTGAAATCATGGAAGTTTTACTAGAGATGTGGAAAAAGGCTTGATTGAGAGAAACTAACTTTAAAATTGATCACTCCATACACAGCCTGAAGAATTTTGTCCATTTTGAGAATAGATTAGGAATGGTGTAACTTTTAGATACTATCGGTTGTTTATATATCATTTACTTCCAAGATATGGAGTCCTTTATCTTTAAAATTACATTTTTTTTTTCAGTTTCATCTTCAGTCATCTTTTAGGTGGTCCTTCATCTGAAAAAGGAATATAGGATAAACTGAGTATTAGCTTACATAAGAGATTCTTCTTATATAAGCAGTAGTGGAATTTAAGAGCTATGTAGGTCTTGTTCTTGCATTGATTCTTGGGGTAAATTTCATAATATGCAAGTGATCTTCTAACTCTGGTTAATTCACAGTTGCTTGACTAAGTACAGAAGAAAACATTTCTATTGTAACATTGATGTTAATAAATGCAAAATTCAATACCTGCAATTATGTACCCATGTGATTTTGAAATTCAGTCTTCTTGAAGTTTCATGCCAGTAAAACTTAACTGCATGAATCTTTGTAGAGCAAATAGAAAAAGAATTTGTGTATGTCTCTCCAGAAAACTTTGGTGGAAATCAGAGAGAATATACGTGGCTCTTTCTTGGTAGTATTTTCTTATAACTTGTTTTGATTTTTTTCCCAACTTTTAAAACACCCATCCACTGTGACAAAAAAAAGATACTTGTGTGGCTCTAGCCATGTGATATATACATTCTGACCATCTATCAAAACATTAAAAAACGCCAAACAGTAGTTTTCTGAGCTTAAAGAATGTGTGACATCTGGCAGGCTGAGTTTAAAGGATTAAGGTGTAGAGAACCAAAGGTAGCATAAGAGAGACATCTTTGATTTATTCATTATACAAGCAAAGTAAGCAAGCAATTTTTATTTAAGTAATAAGTAAACAATTTCTACTTAAAAAGAAGATTAAATGCTGGTTTTTTACTAAGTATTTGTCCCTGCTACCTACCTCCCCACTGAAATTTTTAATCTTTTTTACATTGGCTTTGCTGTGGAAACTAATCACTCTTTAAGTTCATCTTGGGAGACAGATTCAAAAGCTTCAATTCTGTGCCAGTTTTTGATGTGCTGAGTGGTAATCCAATTAGATTTCTGTTTCTACTTACTGAATTTAAGCTTTATGAATGTTATTACTGCTGAATAAACATCTTGAAGTATTTACCAGTTAGTTTGACCATTTTCACCTGTTCATTCTTAAATAGCTCTGTCTATATGAGGGAGTTCAAATAGAGCATTTTGGTTAATCCTTTGGAAAAAGCAATGATGCACTGCAACTCACTTTTGTTATTAGTTTTCAGGTTGATTGAAATGGTCACACATTTTTCTGAGCACACCATGCTATTATCTTTGTCTTTACAGGGTCACTTCTTCAGCTTCATTTATTGGCAATGTAGACATCATTACTTTCCGTTTCCAAAGGTGATCAAGTTCCCACACATTATAAAAAGCTTCTCAAGTTTGTGTTGCAAACGTTCTGAAAAAAGGATTAGAGCTCAACAGTAAGCTGTAATTGTAAACATAAATAAGTAGTTTCTGTAATATTCCACCTTGTGGTACCCTTACCAATGTGATGTATAAATCAGATTTTATCTTGATTGAATTGCTGGGGATACATAATGATCTCACCTGAAAATAAACTAAATTGGTATTCCACTCACAGAAAAAACTAGAAAACTTTGAATTATAACCTAAACCTCCATCTTGCATATTTAATTCTTTTTGTATCTTGTAATGAAGCTTGCTCTATCACAAAAAATATTGTCTAGTATCGATGAAAGAGTAATTAATCTATAGCTAGAAAACACAACAAAATTAACTTGTGAACACTAGGTAAATTGCATTTCTTTCATGATATGGATATGAAAGTGAATTCAGCATTACTGTGATAATATCATGTAATTAAGTCAGCTTTTTAACAAAGTAATGTATTATTTACTGAATTCAATATTAGAAATACAGATGTATGTAACTATTCAATATGTCAGCTTTAACAACTGACAAACAAACTGCACATCTGCAGCCACTATATATTTTTCAGAATTAATCTGTAATATATGGCTTTTCTGTAGTGACTACAAACCTAGTCCTTTAGCCACAAAAGCTCTTGTTGCTTTTTGTTACATGCTAAAAAGACAAACAGCTACATAATCTTAAACAGATGTAAGAAAATAGCATTTAATATGCTTTATTAAAATGTACTCTTCTCAGGCTAACTGGAAAATCTGATAATGACTGGGCAGCTTGTATATGCTAATGTTTCTTAATTAATTGCTAGCTTATTGTTATCTGGTATGTCCCTTTTTTCTTCCGGATCTGTTCCATCCACACAGCATTGTTTTTGCGATTATATTGTCCTTGTGAGCCCTTTGTGGCATGATCCATCATTTTTCATTTCACTTTAAGTGCTTGATAGTTGGAGTAGGTTTTGAAATGCTCCTGCAGTATAAATATTTTGTTGTTCATATTGCATGAAAAATTCTGATAGCTCCTTCTTTGTATAAAGCTCACATATTCTATCATCTCAATTCACGTATATTGCAGTGGGCCTGGAGAGACATCCAGTCGGACATTGGGGTTAGTCTAGAAACAAATATATCACAGAAACCAGTCCTACCTGAGATTTACAGTGTCTAGTGGACTACATGGAAACTGTCTGGACTATCACAGGATGGAAGGAAAAGCATGGAGATGTACATGTGTGTACAAATATATAGGTGAGAGGGGGAGAGAGAGGAGTTTTAGTGGAGAAGGGAACATTTTCCCATAGCAGAAAAATTCATGTACTGTTTCTGTATATATGGAAACATTTCTTTCTCAAAGAACAATATAGCATATTTTTACTCTCTTAGGACCCATATCTGGAGTGCTAGGAATATGTGAGCACATTTTCCTCTTTCATGTGAGGATAAAGTTCCCTCTGAATCTGAAAGGTTTCTTTGTTTCTTTTACTCTGAATTCAATGAAAATTCATGTTGCTGCTAAAGGTACCATGTGAATTTTGCTATGAGTCTGTTTTACAGCTATTGATGGACAAACAAGTCTCTTGTTGCCCTTCAGCTCAAGTTCTGATTCTTTGCTGCACTGGCAGAAATTAGGGCTGATGATGCATTATTCTTGCATGCATGCTTTCCTCCTTGCCATAACTGTTTGCACATATGTTTGTACACTGATTTGTTTCTCTGAGATTTTGCTCCTGAACAAGAATTCAAAGCTTTTTTTTTTTATGTTACACAAGACAATGCATGGTTAATTCAGAAGAATTAATGTCAGCAAAAAAGTCAATTAAGGATCCTTCTTGCCCTAGGATTGTGCAGTATTAGTTATTGATGATGGTAAACACAGTGGTAACTTAAGATCAAGACACAAAGAGGTAGGAACCAAACAAATTTGAAAAAAATCATAGTACCTAATCATAGAATCATAGAAT
>VZTV01057367.1:0-14890 GCA_013400875.1 Anhinga rufa
CTGCTCCACCTTGCATGGCAGAGGAGGATTTTCTTTCACAAAACTCAATTAAACATCTTTCAGTTAAGCATCTTTCAACAAACTGACTTTTTTCCTCAGTATGAGCAACTACAAAAAGATGTGCCATCAATCTGCAATGTGCCAGCAGAATGACAGGTGTTCAGCGGGTGGAAAGACTAAGAACATCAGAAAAGGAGTGACAAAAAGCCTGAGGGATGAAAGATTAGCCCAGGCAATTTTACTGAGACAGTGAAGACAAAAGAAAATAAGTTATTCTTTTTTTATGCACGTCCATCCCTCCACAAGTCCCCTTCTGCAGCACCTGCTTGAAGTGTGCACCAGTGAGGAACGGTTTCCTGGGACCACTGTTCATCCTTTTTCTCCTTCTGGGACCTGAGCCATGAGGTCAGGGTGGTGTCCCAGGGCAGGTTGGGCAAAGCTGGTTCCCCGAGGGGGTTTCCAAGGTCCATGCAGCAAGGAACAACAAGGCTTGGGGCAGGCAATAGGCCCGGTGGATTGCTGCATGTGAAGTAGTGGGGCCTGGGACACAGGGGTATCAATATGCAGAAACATTTGTGAAAAAGTCCAGACTGGGGTTCCAAACCAGCACACAGAAGAAGGGAGGGAGATTGGAGATCTGAGATCATCTTGGGTGTCAGTTGTGCTATTTCCTGGGCCAAATCATGGATCTTTGTCTAATCCTGGTGGGATTCAGGCCCCTGGGGTACTTATGCTGCAGCCAAGCCAATTTGCACAAATACAGCTCAAGGGGCTTCTAGAGTGGATGTCAATAACCATCCAGTCTTGGCCGAGTTTTGTTCCCAGGAAGCTGCAAAACCTGCCCGAGAAGATGGGTGAGTACCTGGCCCCCAGGCAGACCAAGTGCTTCCTTAAAAGGCCTTTTAGAGTGGTATAACACATGGGGTTTTGCAAAGTGCTCGTCCCTATCCTTAGGTCTGCTCCTTTTACAGTCACTGGCAAGTTTTCACTGAGGGTATGGCAATACTCGAGAGTGAATCACACAAAAACCCTATACCTAAAACTTCACAGCCTATGAGCTATTATCTTCAGGAACGCTGCACCATCGCTGCCAGCCCAGAGGTTCCCGCAGCCTGAAGCACCTCACCACTCCCTGGAGGGCTCCTTGCCTCGGCGCTCCAAGGTAGAGAAGAGGGCAAGTCCGACTCCATGTGCTGAGCATGGCACGGGGTGAACACCTCTTAGAAATAAAATCTGGTGTCAAAACAGCAAATAACTATTATTTATTACATATTTATTGCTAACTTACTGATTGTCTGGGATAGTGGGATAGTGAGCTGCTAACAGACTTGGTCAATGATTTTCAGTTAACACAGGTTTACACAGTGATTTTTTTTAAGACCTCAGAGAGTAAAGGGTGCTAGGTATATAATTAACAGTATTCTGTCAATGTACAGTCTACATTATTTTATGTACCATGTAACAGAATATAAAGAATACTGTATTTTATGGTATGTGTGGAGGCAGGATTGAGGTAGGATTTCTAAGCTCACCATCTCATTTTCAGATCAAGAAATCTCTACCTCACTGCTACATTATTTCTACCTATGTATATAGATTGACAGCAGAAATCATTTTGACCGTTAAGAAACAGCATCTCTTTCTGAAATGCAGCCAAGTCCTGAAACGAAAGAGCAAACATTAGCAGTGTATAATCTGACTCCCAGCAGTTCAGGAGAGAAAGTAATAAATATCTTATTTACCTGGAACTGCAGGAGGAACACAGCATGCTGCATGCAAGGACCCATCTGGGCACTAGGAAGGAACCTCGAGCAAGTTCTACCAGTGCAAAAAACAGGCATAGGTGTTCCTATGACCACAGCACTTAGGCGTAATTTTTGTGTTTCATTCCTAAAACTTTCCTTTTGGCAAAACAGTGCACTTTCATGGGTTGTAAGTTCATTAGTGACAAAGACAAACCATTACCAGCCAAATTCCCCCCCTACAGATATTCCTGACCGTTCCATGAAGCCGGGGTTACTTGGTTAAGTTTTGCTGCAATCGAGCACATATATTTTCCCAAGAATCATTCCTCAAGAAGAGCTGTACTGAGTCCAGGTGTGGAAGAAGCCACATGATACATGTGCCAACCAACCCTTTAGAGTCTAGCAAAAAGGCTGGGATCTCTTACAGGAGCACAGGTGACACCACATCTCAGACTACTGGAGATGAGCCTCTGAGTCCAGACCAAATCTACTATTTGGTAGCTTTGATTATCTCAGGAAATGTCACACCCCAGGACTGTGTATCTGAACTACATGTTTTAAAAAGACTTTAGAATCATAGAATGGTGTAGGTTGGAAGGCACCTTTAGAGGTCATCTAGTCCAATCCCCCTGCAGTGAGCAGGGACATCCCCAAATAGAGCAGGTTGCTCAGAGCCTCATCCAACTTGACCGTGAATGTTTCTAGGGATGGGGCATCTACCACCTCTCTGGGAAACCTGTTCCAATGTCTCACCACCTTCATTGTAAAAAATTTTTCCTTATATCCAGCCTAAACCTACCCTCCTTTAGTTTAAAAACATTAACCCCTTCTCCTGTCACAACAGGCCTTGCTAAAGAGGTTGCCCCCATCCTTCCTATACCCCCCCTGTAAGTACTGGAAGGCCACAATAAGGTCTTCCCTCAGCCTTCTCTTCTCCAGGCTGCACAACCCCAACTCTCTCAGCCTGTCTTCATAGGAGAGGTGCTCCAGCCCCCTGATCATCTTCATGGCCCTCCTCTGGACCCGCTCCAGCAGGTCCATGTCCTTCCTGTGCTGAGGGCTCCAGAGCTGGACACTTTACTGCCTACCTAACAGGGTAGGAACTCAATGATGGGATTTTACCACTCCCAAATCCACATTCCAACATTATAGTATATAAATGTGCTTCAGATTAATTCTCAGTTTAATGTGTTACGCTTCTTTGTTGCTTCAACTTTAATAAAATATTTATTGTTTATAATACTGAGTCTGTAACATAAATGAGCACTACATGACTGTTTTATTTCTAACTTTAAACAGTAGTGAAGCATTTTTAATAAGGTATGCATTACATTCCTATACACTATATATATTATGCTCACCTTTAAAATGTGTTTTAATGTATTAGTACACAATTTTATGATGGGAGTTGTATCATGGACAATTATTAAAGGTGCTGCAGGACTGTAGTTGCCACTAATTGGTAGAATCACTTGTGTTTAAGGTCTCTTAGGACTTGGTTTTCAGAGATCATGCAGTGCATTCATGAAATGATCATCAAATATTGGCCTGCTCTTAGTCCTTTTAACTTCAGTGGAAATATGTCTGACATCAATATAGTCATGTGTCAATACATTTCATTGATAAAAAACATTATGTTCAAAATTGCTTCCTTATTTGTGGCTAGGAACTCAGTTTTTGTATTGTTTGCATAGCTGAAAAGCAGCATAGTGTCAGAGTGACTCATGAATGGAAGTTAAATACATTACAGTGAGCGATAATGCAACCTGAAAAGGTTGGGTAAATATAACCCCCAGAAGGGAAATTTACTATATTTTTTCCATGAAAGATCAGCTGAACTTTGCATTTATCAGTCAGGAACGTAACAAGTTCTGGCTAGTTCCTATGATTTAGAAACTTTTCACCCTGCAGTTTTGATGCTTTATTTCCAAGCTCCCTGGGAGAATTTCATTTAAAGTTTTACTTAATCTGGATTCTATTATAATTTCTTTGGATAGAACAAAAGCAGAACTTTTATTTCAATGTGGTATGTTTTTAGTTTTTTTTATGAAGAAATCACATGATGAAAGTGTGACTCCAAAGTGTTACTTCTCAAAGCTTTGCAGAGCTCCACATCTGTCCTGACTTGCATGACCTACGCTATGCATTGAACAACCATCTTTAATGAGGGAGCTGTTAAAATGCGCTGTGTTCCCATAGTGAGATGTATGGTCAAGAAAAGGAAAGATTTTCCATTGCCATTGAGAGAATTCTGGCTTCCTCTGACTTATTATTGTCTTTCTTTATCTTTTAAATGTCATATAATAAACCCCTTTGTCTGCTTTTAGGAAAAGAGTTCACATACCCATCCCCCTTTGTATATCTCTATGACTACCTGCTTACAAACACCCTCTGTAGGGAGGAAAAAAGAAACAAGTAGATTCCTGCACCATGGTCACTTCTTTCTGGTTTGCACTTTGTCCCAACCAGAATATATCCGCTCACATTTATTTTCCTGTGTGTGCTGTGGTACGTGTGTTTATTCACATAGTGGTATGTCGTCCACTGAAACATCCTTCCCTGGGGAAGGTTTTTACTCTTCAGAGTAAAAGGACACCTGAATTATCTGTGTGCATCTGCGAAAGCAGTTGCATTTATTCTCCCTTTCTCTTGCAGTCAGCCTTGTGTAATATCTCTTGAATCCTCTGTGGATGGAGGGGTGAAGAACCTTAACTTGGCAGTATGGAAGAGGCTGGGAAATTGGTGCTATTTACAGGTTGCCAGACATGTACAAAAAAAATGTAAAAAGAAAAAAAAAAACTGTAATGGGCAAATAATTACACTTGTCCCTCCTGTACAGTTAACTGCAAATAAGAAAATTGCCTATAAATGAGTAGTCACACCCAGGGAAGGTAAAATGCTACTGTTTGTTCTTCCTCATGCATTACATTAAGCTTTACCTGAATACAGGTGTAATAGCTACAATTCACATTCCAAAAGTCTTTTTTACCCTTTTGGGGGAAATAAACCAATTAAAGGTATTCAAGGGTTTTTGTGGTGTAACAGAGCACGCTGTATATTGTGGCATGAATGTTACCTTCTGTGGTGCATCAGATATCAGTTTTGCAATCAGATTTTCAGGGAATTATAGAAAAAATAATGTGGAAGCAGGCTCTGGAGATATCTAGCCCAACCCCTGCTCAGGGCAGGGATAGCTTCAGAGTTGGATGAGATTGCTCAAAGGGTTCGTCCAGAGAAGCTTTGAAAAATCTCTAAGTATGGAGACTCTACAACACCTTCACATTATCTAGGTCGTAAGTTCTGGAGAAAAAGAAAAATCCTCAGGTCATCCCAGAGAAATATTTGGAAAATATGTACTTAATTAACTCTCATGTGTACTAAGTGTTTATTTCTGGTATAGTGTGGGTTTTTTACTTTAAATTTTTGTTATTGTGCCTTTACAGAAATGTGTTGTATTGCTCTCTGTTGACGCTGCATAAAGGTAAATGCGTGGAAAACATGAAGAGGTGTGATGAGTGGTTGAGATAGGGAGGCACCTGAGAACCTCACCCCCACCCAGCAGATGGGCAATGTTTTGCAGGAGAGGTCTGTTTTTTCTTCCTTTCCTCTCTGCTGAGCAAGGTTAGATTTAGATCTTATCTGAATGGAGACTCTGTATTGCTTTAATGACAGACACAATCCCTGGGCTGTGAACATAGTTATAAAAAGAGTTTATTTCTTTGTAAATTAAAAATCGGCAGGAAAGGGAATAAACTCTGCTGCTATGCAGTATTTTAATACTGGGGATAATATAGATATATTGATGAAAAATAATACATATGTGAGTGGCATTATGACAGCAGTATGAAGAGAAATGCTGGATGAGAATATAGGTATATAGTTATTCGTCATACCAAAGCAGGTAGAGATCTACACTTAATTATTTCACAGACAATAGAACAGTTTCAGTCAGAAAGGTTGAGGGAGGGTCATTCCGACAGTATATGATGCTGATTGTGCATTTACCTGAGGAGAAGAGAATAGAGGTTCAGCTGAACAAAGGCATTTTCCTGTGAAAAATGTTTGCCTGTTCCTGAAGAGGGACAATTCCCTGCACAAGAGGCAGGCACAGCGCTGTTTGGAGAGCTTGGGAAAAGCAGTAAACAGCTGCCACCTCAGCATTCCCACGAAGAGTGCACCTATTTACATATACATTTATATGTATATATATTCTCTCTGACTAGACTTCACAGCCTCCCTTTCACAGGAGTCCATCAAGGGTTACTTTGGAAATAATCTTGATACCTTCCATGATAACAAAAAATTCCTTTTGTTCCCAGATCCCAATCCACTGCAAACACTTCTCACAATCTCTGAGTACTCAGAACCGTTTCAGTACTTGAAGTACATACCAGCCACTGTAAGTTATCCTTAAATATCACATGCAAATGTTTGCATTTGTGGAAATTAAGTTTCTGCTTCTTCTTTCTTCCTATCTTGGTCTCACAGCCACCAAATTCTTGTGCAGTTATTGATAGCACTCATTATCATCAACAGTTTTATTGTGAGCCTATGGCTAGAAAACCTGTGATAAGTACCACACTGATCCCTACCTGCTTTCTGTACTTCACCATGGGCAAGAAGCATCAAGTTAAACTCAGCCCACCTGCCCAAGCTGGGCAGGACATCTGTGGCTTCGTGTGGTTATTCATAGCGTGGGGTGCAGCTTCTTTAATAATGTAATCCAAAAGTGAAAGGGTAATGTTTACCAAACCTGTTTCAAAATGGCTGATTAATCAAATAAATGGGTGTTTATTGAGGCTGTTGCTAGGTACTTGCTGTTAGTGAGATAATTGTATGACTCAGCTAAGCCAAACAAAGAGCTCTACTGTTGCTCTAAAGTACCGACTGGCAAAGTTTGGATCATGACACCAGAGTGAGGGGAGAAACTTCGCTCTTTCTACTCAGCTTTTTCAGAAGGCTCATCACTTAGTTCATTTATGGTCACATCATCCACATTTACAGCCAGCTTCAAATGCCTTCCTCCCATAAAACCAAGAAACAAACACTGACACTTCTGCAGGACCCCTTCATCCCCAGCACAGTGGTGATGAGTTTTGATTACTGACACCAAGGTTTGGGAACAGATCTTTCTTTTGTGTCTTTTCTATGTTATTATTATATTATATTATTACTGTATTACTATATTAATGCCTTTTTCTGTTAAGCATCTTTTAAACTGTAAGATCCTAGCCATTCAAAGCACTTGTTTAGTAAATAATAGGGGCAAGTTTTGTGGGGAGAGGTAATCTTTTATAAGACCAAGTGATAAACATGGAAACAGCTGACAAGCTTTTCAGTACACAAGCTCTTCTTCAGGTCAAACTTGCTGCTTGAAAGCTTCTCTTCTTTTCCAGCTAGATGTGTGTTTTTTCCAATAAAAGCTATTGCCTCTCCCTGAAATCCTCACTGCACATAGTCTTAACTCTCACAGCTACAAAGAAAAGGCTACTAATAAACAACAAATGGTATTTGATTAGGCAGGCTATTAACAGAGATTTTATGATAGAAATTTCATCATACAACTCATGCCTCATATTTTTCATCTAAAAAAGTAGGATCATTTTAAAGAGACAGCTACTAATGAGTATAATTATAGAAAACTCTCCTCGCTACTCAGAGGAAAGCATGAAGTACTTGAAGTCTGATGTACAGAAAGAGATTTATATCTGCAGGTTGGGGGGAACACTAAGAACATATACCTGCCCTCCAATTAAATTCCCTCTTGCTGATATACTGGTTTTATTTTAATGCAATAGGCTTTTTTTCATTCCAAAGTAGCATGTCTATGTTCTGCTGATGGTAGTTTGCATAGCTGAGTGATAAAGGATATTTGAAATCATAGGGGCATGTTTACTTCAAATGTTTCCAGTCCATCAGTCTCAAGTAGTACCAGTCCAAATTTGGAGTAACCCTGTCAGCAGTAGTGTTACAATCAAATTTACACCGATATATCTGAGAGTAGAGTTTAACCCTGGCTACTCATATTCTCTAGCAGCATTGGTTTTTTTTTAAAATCTTTAATAAAATAAATGATATATTGTAATGGAGCAGTATTTCACTTGCTGAAGATTGTATTTTGATTAGAAAAGCTTCTGGTGTATGTCAGAGAGATTACTGCTTTTTAGCAACAAACACCTTCACTACCTGGAAACGCTCAACGTTTATTCAGAACACTCCACCAACATTTTCTTTACTGTAACATCCAGTCCAGTTACTGATAAAATAAAGTCTACCCTTTCAACAAATTCTGGAGGCTTATAGATCAAGGTCTATAGGCTTTGAACTAGGCTTTGAACCAGGAAGCGGGCTTTGTTTGAACTGCCTAACCCATGCATTTGTTTTCTTGAATTAATGTTTTACCTGTAACTAGAAGTGTTTTCACTGAAGGAAGAGAGTGATCCTGCTGCTGGTTTAACACCTGTTACAATCCCAGATATGATATTGAAAAAAAATTGTAATGCCTAAGGTGTCTTTTTGCTTTTACTGGTCATGAGCATAAATCACATTAAGCATGTATTGGAGTCTGGAGCCAGCCTCCCAAACATGACGCTTTATTAATGGGTCTCTGTGGATATCCAAAGTGAGAAAACTGGGAGAAATATCACCAGGGCAAGCCACTGTTCAGAGGCAGGTTTATGAGTGATTTGTGAGTGTTAAAGGAAAGTAAGTGAAGGGTGGAGCAGAAGTCCCCTCCCAAATTCTGCACGAGGCCCAGGGAGGAATAACCCTCTCTGTCAACCCTCTCCAGCCTCTAGGATATGGCCTCTAATTGTTATACTGGTACAATCAAGGGCCAGTATTTTTTCTCATATCATCACTTGATGAGGTTAGGATGGTACCGCTCCACCCCTTGGGAAAGGGGAGGACTGGTTTTGCTGAGATTGTTGATGGCAGTGAGGCATGAAGCACGGTGGGAAAACTAGAAGTGGGTCAAGATCCAAGGTTTGATATTTATGTGTTTTTCTCCAGAGGGCAGAAGGAATTTTCAAGCCATTAGCTGCCTCAAATGGTTCAAGAGACTCTTTTGCAAGCATATATAAAGTGGCCACCATTGGAAGGTGATAATAGTATTAATTCAAAAAGATATTTTTCATACTAGAAAAGGTTAAGAGGCAGCAGCTCTTCATTGGGATATCCCTTAACACGTCTCAGAATTGGGCCAGTTCAGCTCCCTGCTGAGAGGGCAGCAAGAGCCTTGTTCCATGTCCCTGCTGTGGGGAGTAGCAACCATGAACACTTTTCTCCCCTCCAGCTTTGGGCAGGAGAGGAAACCTTCAGCTTTTCTGATATTAAATTGTTTTACAGGCCAGATGCTAAATATGTGTAACCCTCCTCCCCCAGTGTCTGCTAACAACCTTTTTTTGACAATGTAATTTAGTAGCAAGGTCAGTAGCAACAAATTCACCTCAAAACACTTCCCCTCAGGTAGAAAATTGGATTTTTAACTAAATTATTCTGTTTTTTTGTAAAAAAACTCTGATTTTGATTACACTGCATTTTCACTGAAAACAGTGGGAAACATATTTGGTTTAATACTGAAAATACTTAGTCTTTCAGCCCCTCGAGGCTTGGAAAAAAATGGCATACTTCAATTTATAGCTGATTCTTGTGCTAAATTCCCAAGGTAAGCTTTTTTCCCCCTCTTTTTTTTTTTTTTTTTTCTGTTTGCTTGCAAACAGAATGAAAGAAACATTTTTTTTTTTTAATTAAAAGTTTCAGTTGTCCCAGCTGAACATTTGCATTCACCTTCTATATGGCCTAACCTTGCTTACAGACTGGAAATCCTCAAGGGATTAATTCTACCAGAAGACACAGATTCTTTTCATTCCTTTTCCATTACCAGTTCCTTGGACAGTGCTAAACAGAGCAGGAATGCGGCTGCACACCCTTGGTCAGGAGGACGGTTTTCCCAAGGGCGAAGCAGCCTGTTTGCAAGTGGTAGAAATGGTACCACCTTCAATATGAGCAAGCAGACTGGCTGAACTGGTGGAATTGTTTTGGATTCAGGCTGTCTTGTAGCAGCCTTATTATGCCACACCTAGGTCATCTACAATATGAACTGCCTTGATGAAGGACAAATTGTTTACTTTTGTTTTATCCCTGTAATCCGTTAATGTATTTGCACAATTTCGAAAAGTGGGTGGGAAGGAGGGAGCATATGAAGGGAAAGCTGTATCAAAACTTCACTCTTGCTGAATAACTTGTCTTTTGAATGTATTTACCAGAAATAACAGGAGTCTTAGGAAAACAAAAACCAAAGTATCTGGCATTCAGTGCCATAATCTGAAGTTGGAAAGGCAGTTTCCTAGTTTTCTCTCAAGGTAGTCTATGCATTCATATTGTTTGAATTATATTTGGCCCATTAAGCATCCCATCCAGGAGCACAGGCTGGCTCTCCACTGACTCCAACCTGTTTAGACACCTTTGTGCTGCAGGGAGCACCCACACATGTAATACATTTACCAGGGGCAGGATCGCTGCCTGGGAACAGCCTTGAGAAGGTCAAGGGTTGCATGTTCAGCATCTGCTCTGGTGACACTCCTGGAGCACCAAACCAGACTTGCGAGTGGAGACCTCCTGGCCCTGCGTGAAGAGCCTGTCCAGATCTTCCCCCAGACAGAACAGATAAGTCAAGCACGTGGTCCTGACAGCGTTAGAGGGTTTCCTTACCTGCAACAGTACTTTTGCATGTATTCCTCACTGCAGTGCAAAGGGATGCACTGAGCTAACATATTTTGAATGTGCATGTCCTTCACTGTGACAGTAACTTTGTTTACGGCTCTAAGCTGCTTTGGCTGGCTGTATCCTCATATGTGTCTCTGCAGTTGCATCAGTTCGTCTTTTTTAACCCTCACCTATGATTAACTATCTGAGCTGCTGTGCATAGTATATAGCACAGTGAACTGCGGGGTAAAGTTTTCAATATGTCCTCATTTCAACTTGAAAATACTAACCTCTTAAATAAAACCAGCTGCACAGAGCAATTTGCAAGCATGAAAAAAAATGCTAAACAATTTGATTCAGGAAGCCTCTGAAAAGTGTCTCCCTGGGAACAACAGCCATTACTAGCTCATTAAATAAATGACCTCTCTTTTTTTTCACATCCAGGCACAAAATAAATTTTCTTTCATATAGGAAGATTTAAAAATAAATTTGAGAGACTCATGTGTGCACACACAAAAACACACACGTGTACACACATCCTAATTAAGCTGCTACAGCTGTAGCTATAGGAAGCCACATTTAGAAAATGTAGAGCCTGTTTTGCTTGCAGCTTGCATTAAAGAGACTAGGTTTTTTTCAGGTAAATTACAGAAGTAATGAAAAGAGAGTCCTCCCTGGGAATTCCACTAGATTTCTTTTCCCCATGCAGGGGCAGACACCATCCACTGATGCCTCTAGTTAGTGATGAAGGAGCATGCTCAGATGTCCTTAGCACCTTTCAATTGGCTACAGGGATTTTTTTAAATCCAGCTAGGGCTTGATGCTGCTGCTGGGAGCACTGCTGCTTCTGTACCTCCTTTGCTGTCAGTGTGGAGGTGTGACCCCCATCCCCACCACTGCAGCCCAGCCAAGGACTCTGGGGTCAAGCCTGTCCCCCGGTTTTCTACCACACCTCACTGTGTGTCCCATGATCCACTTTGGGGTGGATATGGGGGCAGACTGGTGATCTTGCTTCACCCCCATTGCTGCCCCCTTCCTCCCTTCCTCCTCACTTTTCTGCTTTCTTAAATTAAAAATAAGAATGGTGGTCTTAAGCAGACACCTAGGGAAGAGCAAAAATGAGGTGAGTGTATACAACATTTCCCCAAGTACTTTCCCAGCTTCCAGCTACTCCAAAATCAGGGATTTTCCAAGCCTGTTCAGCAAAGGTCTTTTTCAAGTCTCTCTGTGAAGCCCTGCAACCTCCCTCAATCCACAGTACCTTTTGGCAAGGTGTGCCACACATCTGCTATTCACTGAGTCCAAAAATTGCCTCTTTTTACCTGTTTTGATCCTGGCTCCAGTGTATTAGGTGCCCTGCTTGTACTCAAAGACACAGCCAGCAATCCATCCCTGCCTGTCCTATAAGCTGTGGATGGCTTTGCAAACCTCCAGGATGTCCCCTTCCATAATGAAGAGTTAGGAGCCCTTTAGAGCCCATGTCTCACAGGGCAGCCTGGGTACCACGCTGTCCGCTGGAGAGGCATGTGAGAGCTGCCTGGCCCCTTTCTGGCAGAGCTGGCCATGCCAGCTCATGACACCAGCCCATCACCAAGCCCACACATTTGCAGAGCCCAGGGGGACCACGTGCGCCAGCAGCCCAGCAGAAGCCATATGTCCGGTAGTGGGAGCAGTGTGAACCAGCCTCCCCCAGCAGAGCTGCTTGCAACAGGAACATGTGTCTGTGATTTTATTGCTAAGTCAGAAAGGGCTGAAATGCAGCAGCATGGCACATCAGCACATCAAGCTAACTCAAAATGATGAAATCCTCCTGGCAAGGGCTGTTTCCCAATCCAGACAGGCCAGGTTCAATCACCTAGAGGTTCCTCACACAAAAATGCAGACACCTGGGAAACCAAATGACATGTCCATCTTGTGGTGATTGGCACTTACCAGCGTGCATACAATGAGCCTGAAAGTTGAAAACAAGCTGAAATTTGCTGGGGAATGTCCAGTCCACTGCCTGGCCCCAGTGGGGGCACCAGGCCTTTACCTCTGCAGCAGAAGCAACCACAGAAGGCTCTCAGCTGCTGCTCCCACAGCTGAGTCCTCTGAGCTCTCCAAAGTTTCTATTTACTCTCCTAAACTACCCACACCATCTCAGTTTACTCTTGGTGGCTTATGGTGAACCTGCATCACCTCAGCCCTGGCGGTCTCAGCTCTGGGCACAACTGCGGGTCAGTCTTCAACATCCTCGTTCTGCAGAGAGACATGCACCTCATTTCAGCAGGGGCCACTTTGCAGCAGACCCTCCTGAGCAGAGCCCTTCCCTCTCTACCTCCTCCCATGTTTTATTTATCCCCTGTGTTCCTTTGCCCCATAGCTGCAGGCTACAATTACTAATAGCAACTAATAAAGAGGCAGAACAGCACCAGATGAACCCGCAGAGGTCAACCTAAAAGCAACAGTTTAAGGGCAGCCAAAAAGCAATTGTCCAAAAGCAGTCTGAAAGCAATTATTCTCCAGCTAACATTACCCCTCAGCATAAATAACTCCTCCTGACCTCTCCAAGCCTTTGATTTGCTCCATTTGAGAAGCTCTGCTGTTGCCATCTATCCGGCAGGTCTCACCTTTCTCCGAGAAGCTGTCCAGGCTGGCACTGCACTTCCGCCAGTGCCAGCCCACCTGGAGGGGGTGACCTGAATGGTGTCTGTTCTTCCATGAGCTCCTGGCAGCTTCACATGATGGCATCTAGCAGGCTCCTCAGATTGCTCTACAGTCTCCCTCCAATACTCTTTGGATTATTTTTGCCTTTTCCATGGGGCTCATAAATGTACAAATCATGGCTTGAAGCTTTAAAAACTCCTTTTTGGTATCCGCAAAGAAGAGCTGTCCTGATTTCTTCCAAGAATGCTGTAGAAGTGGAAGGGGCCCCTCAGCAGGTACTTGAACAAGGTGCATTTAAGCTGAAAAAAACCTTTCCATGGGACTTTATGGATGTTAAGCCTTTATATGATTTCAAAAAAGCAGCTGAACCAATTCATACAAGAAAAAATTCCACAGTGGGTATTAAATGCAAAGTCACCACCTCTGGCGCAGGAAGTCCCATGCCACGAGTGAGAGGGGCTGTGAGACCACTGCGGCTGGCTGCATGTTCGCCCCGGTCCCATTGCCTGCCTGGACCAGACGGGGACAGTGACAGCAATGGGATGCTGCACTGGGTGGATGTCTGATCTGATCTGTTGTGTGCAGCCATCCCTACTCTCTCTTGTAGTGTGCCAGTATGACTGCGGGGGCAAAAACTTTAGCTGATTTTAACATGATAATGGATACATTTATAAGGGAAATTACATAATGTGGTGACTACAACACAGCATCCTGGATTTGCTCATCTTTTAGACTCCTTCCAACCCTTTTCTTCTCACTTCAGCTGGAGCCCTTACCTTTTTCCAAGTGTCAGATTTAAAGGCATGATCCATGTCGTACCAAATAAAAGCTCAAATCCCTTGTTTTTCCAGGAGCAGGGCCAAAAGCGAAAATCCTGTGTTTTGTCTGGATTCAACCTCAGAGATTAGAGATATCTGAAATTTGGCCCATGCTTGTCCACGTAGCTTACAAATCTCAGGAGCCTTGAGGCAAGTGGGGAGGCAATGTCTGATTTTTGACGAAAACCTATGCTAGGGAAAAACCTTCTGGTTTTAGTTTAAGTCCATGCAGTTATCCCTATTCTGGATGAATCATAATGAATCTTTTATCTTAATTGTACTAAGGATTTCATCACAGAGCTCTCTGCAGAGATTAGGACATAAAAGGAGGATAAGAAAGTGGTTGCAAAATATGGGAAATGCAAAAGAGACTTTACATATGCTTATGCTCCATAACAATGGACCATCATTGTCCAGGTCCCCAGTAAATATTCAGTGCAGTATTTGCCTGCATTTTACAAACCAAGAAGGCTAGAGAATTAATGAGAACACAATAGCTGGGTGTTGCAAAGCATTTGTGCTAATTAGATGAGCATCCTCTACCCAAACACAAGGATGAAATGTCACATAAGGGAAGTAGCAATGAAAATTTTCCAAATTAGTGCCTAAACATATGGTTTTGGTCTATAGTAAGAACCGAAGTCTGTGGTTTGATCTTCAGAAAAGATGTCAATAAGCAGTGCTGTTGTCCAGCATTTTTGAAAATTAAGCCACTGTTTAAATACCTCACTGTGGAATTAAGAACCTATTTAAGATCTTGTTATTGATGCCTCACCTGGTAAATACTTGAGGAATTTGCTATAAAAATATATTTTTTTTCACATTTTTTCTTAGTTGAGTATAAGTCAACAAATCCTGTGAATTTTTAAGACAGATGTGTGTTACCCCCTGCTGCGCAGTATATAGGAACTTCAGGTACTTTATAGAAATATTCAGAAACTATAGAGACTTGCATATGAGTTGTTGCTATTTTTT
>VZTV01057371.1:0-14759 GCA_013400875.1 Anhinga rufa
TAAATAATCATTTTTAAAAATACTTAAGTATTTAATTCTTTCCTTTTTAATACAAACACACTGATGAACACCGCTAAAACCCACTAAAAACATGTCAGAAGCAATGATCATAATACTTCCAATTTTTGCTTTAGTATTTATAATACTTTAGTGTTCATCTCTCACCAACAGGACATATTCTAGAAGAGAACGAAGAAGTTGCACAGGAGGTGTAGCGTTTTTTTGACCAGCAGCAAGTTCTGTGATTACATCAGAAAATAAATACTCTTCCACTAATCCTTCAAGTATATACTGTGTGCCTCTGGACAGGTCAGTACTTTTAACCTAGGAATGAGAGATCTTTGTAAGTAAAAGAACAGCTTAATCAAAAAAAGCCTTTAAAGAACTAACAGAAAATTTCTAAGTAAAATGTTGGTTATGTAATAAAACCGGAGGAGACTATAAGTTAAACCAGAAATATTACTTGTTGTCTGATCCAATAAGCTGCTGTCATCTAGAATGGCCTTCACTCTTACTGAACTGGGCTTTCATTGAAAAGATAGCAGGTTTCAGACTGCGCTTCTCTTCTTAGAAGATCTGAACATACCTACCCTTTTAAAAAACAAATTACAATTCACACATTCAATAACTTGTCTATAATTTATTCTGGAAAGGTACACAAAGGAGTGTTAACATTTCCAAAAGTGCAGAGTACATCCCACAGTATATGGCTGGAGTAGTAAGATAAGTAGTACCACTGAACAGCTAAAAAAAAAATAGAGAAAAATGTAAAAATCACAAAATACATAATTTACAAGTACACATTATAAAACCATAAGCCATGTAACTGTTTTATCTCCCTAGTTCTCTTATTCCCATATAGCATGTCAGAGAAACAGCTAATGCTACAGATAGCACAGGTATTGATCCCAGTGGATTTCAAAGCTCTGAAGATCTTCTTAATGGCACAGGGCTTCCTTCTTATTCTCTGCCACTCATGACAGCAGACACTTAACTTCGCAAGCTTTCAGAGGACCCAGAAGGATCTAATGGCTTTCATGAAACGCAGTATCTGCCCTGCAATTTCCCTGTTACTGTCTGTACTCTCAGCTTTCCAAACCTTTATTTCCACAGATTAATGATACAAAAGAGGAGCTATTGAAGATCTCAGCTACATTGCTCTTTAAATCTTTCTTCTAGCCCAGGTTCAAGCCAAAGCTAAGATGCACAAATCAGTTGTAACCACATTGCTAACTGAAGCACAGCTTCCATCTGCCTGCTAATTTCTGTTCTGAAATCCAGCTATTTTGTTTGACCACACAGCCTGAGCCTCTGGTAAACTCAAAAGAAACTGGGACAGGGAGTCACAACGGAGAGAAGCAGAGTCAGGAAGATCACCGATTGGAGTGCTGAGAATTAAACAGTTACATAAACTTATCGTTGCTTTAGTCCCTAACAACTTGTAGGCTTTATGATTTCTGCCACAAAGCCTGGCTCCTAATGTACATTAGATAAAGCTACTCAAGACATCCTACCAGTTGTTTTAAAATTAGTTTAAAATTTAAATTAACACAGACTTTGAGTCCAATTGTGGTTTTGAGGTTGACGGAGTACACTGCTATCAGCAAGATAGTTTCCAAAAATGTGCCAGTAATAAACTGTAATCATTATGCACTCGGGTCAAACCTAAAAAAGGTTTGTCATAGTTAAGTCACAGGTAAGACTCAGTGAATGAGCTCCACCTTAGGGTTAGATATTTAGTTTCTCTTCAAATGTTTCATTTATCAGATTCCTAATGTATGCCGTTGTTACGTTAACAATAAACAAAGCCGCTCATCTAGACAATTTTCTTTTAATCAATTCTTTGTGCATCTGGTGTTTGCAACTCACATTTACTTAAATTTTCTCATTCATACACACACTATTAAAATCTTCACGTTATTTCCTTTGGAAATAATGGTTGTATTCATACTTTTGTAATGTTAATTATATGCAAACAGCACCCTTAAAGAGCAATCACAAACTTTTTAATGGTAGTCAGAGAACAACTTCTCTGTCGCCTGGATTTAAGATGTGTGAAGATGACTCAGTATGTTGTGCATGTACAAGCATGTTACTACAGGCTCTCAGCTGGTGATCATACCAGCATCTGTCTTTTTATATTGTGATTAAAACTGGTATCTCTTGAAAATTCTGGTACTAGAAGAAACAGCAACATCAAACCATTATTTGTAAAGCACACTGAAACAAAGCTGTTTTGGGAGAGTGAGAGGTCTTTTGCACTACATTCAAAATAAGGAGGAAGTAGAGAACCAGTTTTCAGTGTATTTGTAAGGGGTAAGGAAGGATGATGGAAGCCTGAGGTGATGAACAGGTCAGTATCAGCAGACAGCTTTTGTAGGGCGTTAATATTCAATAAGCTGTACCAAACTGCACTGGCTTGCATTCTGGCTGATGAGGAACTAGCAGTTTCTTATGAAGCACTGCTGGGTATGGCCATTAAAACTCTGAGCAGAAACAAATGAAAAATGATGGTGCACAGACAATAAGTTGTGTTTTATATAGCATAACATGGAGGAGAAGCTGACGGAAGAGAAATAAATATTTCAAGGAAGATGATAGATAACAGAATACTTAGCCAAGTTAAGCCTTCCTAGAAGATGCAGACTGAGAAGACTGAATATAGTATGTAGTTCTGATCTGTTAATTTAGCTCGCAGGTTTTACTTCACTAGTAGTATTGGAAATGTTTATTGGAGCTATTTTTAAAAGCCGTAAACATACTACCTATAAAAGTCCCATATTAGATGCAAAGGCTGGCAATGGATATTCCACAAAGCAATAAAAGACAGCAGCAGGTCATGCATAAGAAAAGTATTAGAAATAAGCTTAAAAATTCCAAACAGAAAATTATATTAGCAGTATAGACTAACAATTTCAGCTTACATATGTTAAGAACGCTGAAGTTTTTTACCCATAAACTCAATAAACTAAACATTAACATTAAATTTCAATGCAAATCTGTTCAGTAACAAAAATGCATGTAGCATTTTGCCCATTAGTGGTAGTGTTGGACAATGAGAAAGGCATTTTAGTGCTCATGTTTGAAAATTATTTTTCTCCTTCCTTCCTTATTGTGTCAATAGAAAGAAATCAAATAAAAAAAAAGACGTCTGTGAAGCCCAAGAGCTCATTTTGTCAGACTGGGACCCCATTTATATATCAAGTTACTATTTATGTAGAATGGCTCATGAATATACCAAATCTTCAGCTACCACAAAATACGGGAAGCTAACAAATATTCTTTAAGTGTTTTCCATTTTAACATTTAAATAATAAAAGTTACCGTGTAAAGTACAGTAGCTCATAGCTACTACGTATAATGCTTTTTAAGTACTGAGGTAACATTTCAAAATTATTTAAAGATTTATTCTTAGTATTATAAATAGAAAAGAGAAAAATTTGAAAGTATTTATTATTTAAGATATAACAAAGACTTAATAAAACCTGTTGCTGACCTGTGCCTGATTTATGGCATATATTTGGCTTAATGGGAAGAAAAACTGAGAAATTAGCTAAATAGTACAAAAAAAGAATATGGTCAAAGTAATTATCAAAACAGGACTGGAAAACATCATGTCTTGTACTTAAAAGCCGTGCTTCCATACACTCTGAAACCTGCATGATGATGTTTAAGGTTTATGCTGAAAAGAATAACTACTTTCTTTCTACAGTGAGACAACCTTGACCTAAAGTCTGTCCCTACTAGCAAAAACAGGTTAGCACTGTGAGAAGTTGCGTACACTTTCTCGTTATTGCTACCGCATATATACAGGGCTTGAATAATTTAAGATGCTCTAAATCACATTATGGCATCTTTGCTTCTTTTCTTCCAATATTAACAGGTAAAGCTCTCTGAATCAGCAGGATTAAAAAGTTTCTTTGTAATAAAGGGGACAGTACTGAAAGCGTTGTAAGAATGAACAAAATTCAACAGTATTCCAATGATGCTTATAAACTCAAATAATTTTCTTAGAATTTCGGATAAGACAAATATTTTTAAATACTTCTTCAATAGCTAATTTCACAATGAAAGTATGTTTGCCTAAATTTGTTTTAAAATTCCATACATGCAACATGCTGTCTTTGTGAGAATCCTTACCTCTGGATTGCATTTATTCAGCTGATCTTTTTGAGCAAACCTGCACTTGACAGCCTGTAAAAGAGGACAAAGTCAACCTACACAGAGGATACCAATAAACTTACTCAATAAATACTGTATAAAAACCCCCAAAATGTCAACCTCTTTAAAATACAGTTCAAGCAAAACATTCAACAGAGCAATCTATTTATACTTCTCTTTTTAATATTTGGATGTCAAAATTATGAAACAGAGGATTAGTGACCTAAAAGGAAAATCACATGGCCAATTTTTCTCCTTGTTTTTCCTGTTACTTGCTGCTTCTTGTTTATGAGGTTGCTATGGAAGGATCACTTTGGTCCACTTAACCACATTAAAAAATATTCAGTGTTTTCAGTTTTTCTATGGCAAAATGCAAACTTTGGATTCCTCTTGCAAGTTAACTATAATGTGAAGATATGGCAGTAGGTGCAAATATGTATTACTCTTATTGCTATATTTACGTATGGCCTAGCATTACAATTTTACTCATACATGTTACCAAAAAAGTCCTTTAGGAGAGACTCGTTTTAGGATTATGCTTACTCCATCTGCACATAACTACATAATAGTTCGAGGGAAAGATTATCTGATCAGAAGTGCACTTGTTGCACGCAGTATACATGAAAAGACGTATATTTTTTAAAGGTCTGGAGGGTATAGTCTTGATAAAAAGTCACTGATAAAAGATGTAGCATTTGAAGTTGTATACATTTAAGCAGCATGAGTCTTCTACTTGTTAATCTCGTGTTTAAACATTGTATACGCTGAGAACTTAAAAATTCTAATTCTTTTGCTACTATGAAGTTATGTTAATATACATACTAGCACCTGATTTTGCAGTTAGAAAATCAGTGTTGCACGTAAGCAAGCTCCTACAAAAATACTTTCACACCATCATCTGCATCATTATAACTTAAAAAGATAACATATCCTAACTCAAAGTGTTTGTTATTTTCTAGATATGAAATAATTTTTCAATTACTAATGTAGCACATTCATCAGGATTACATATGTGACAACATTAAAAAAAAGAGGAGTGCATTTAGCTCTATTTTTTACTTGTAATAAAAACATTGATATGAACCAACAAAATATTTGCTCTAGGATACGGTTAGTTTTAAAAATGTGTTAGTGTAATTCAGCTAGATAACAGGAAAGTCATAGAAAGACGGTACTCTAATGGTATTTTGTTGCACAATATTAGCTACTGTTTATCTCATATATTACACCAAGATTTCAAGTAGTCCATTTCTTCCACACACCCATGCCTACCGATTACTAAATTATATTTTAGCTCATGGTAGAAGTAGTAAATATGGGATTATTTAACACTGCAGGTTAAAAGGCATTATTACTATTTCAAAAGATGTTCAAATATCTACTTTATTAGCTCAGAACTATAAAGAAAGATCAATTTAATAATATACGTTTTACATTTTCTGCTAAGAAAGCTAATTAACTGATTGTTACTTACCACAGCATAATACATATGTTTTATAACAGCATTTTTAATTTCAGCAAGCTGCATGTTAGACATGATTTTGTCGGTTTCTTGTGCAGCCAGGGAATGTTCCAGTTGGGTATCTTCAGTACTTTGTATTTTATTCTGTGCAGAGCAAAAAAACCCCATGTTTTTTAAGTTTCAAAGCTAATGCTCTAAACCAGCTTTTATGTGCAAAGTCTTGCCATATATTCTATCGTAAACCCTTGTGTGCATACGCATGCTTATGTGATTGTTCAAGGGTCTACGTTACGTGCCAGATAAACAGCTGTAGGTTTGAAAACATACCACTGATGTTGTAGGAAGCTACAGCATACCATTTATGAATGTAAGCTTCCCCACAATTATTTTTCTAACTGACTTTAACTCTGACCCAATCCCCTATGGCTGAAACAAGAACTGTGTTTCCATAACAGATTCTCTCTTTTGACTCCTAAAAAAACTAAAACCAAAGCCTGCACCTTTTCAATTAGCCAAAAACATAGTAATGATTTTTTAAGACATTTTTCCATCAATTTGACTATGACTATGAATTAATTTTATAAATGCCACTACAATGAAATCTTTTCAATTCTTCCATATAAGCCTGAGCTAAAATAGTAATTTTAAAGTTTTGGGTTTTTGGTTTTGGGTCTGTTTTTTTTTTTTTTAGTAATCTATTCTCCAAGTCCACCTATCATTTCCAGCTACTTCAGCACAGGGAATAAAGAAGTATTTTTCAAACTGGTTTCCAACTCATTCTGAAAAGACTCTCAGCAAAGTCACAAGATAAATTTTTGTTAGTAAAAAATAACTGAAAAAAATTTAAAAAGTTATTTCAGGGTATGAGAACAATATATTTCAGTAAGAGTTTTAATGTATACTTTTCATCAAAGATACACAGTTTTAGGCAAACGACAAGTGCAGCCTCCTCCTGCAGTACAATGAGTTAAGAACGCAGATACAGCTGAAGTGTTCCCCTTCGTCACAGTACTGATGGCCATTTTTTATTGGGAGCAGGTGTGGAAGGCCTGGAGTAGCTTGCCTTCTAATTCTAACCTGATGAGTGAATGAAGTATGGGAAATAAGGGAAATAACAGTAGGCAAAAAAACCCACACTAGTGGATGCAATGATAAGGTGCAACCCATGAGCAGCCTATACTCTTTAAGTTTTCAAGATAAATTTTCAAACACTGCATGTGTTTCATCCTATTTTCATATTTTCCCTTATATGTATAATTGAAACAAGAAGTATTTGGCATGTGCATAACTGTATTTCTAAATACCGAGTTTGTTGCACATTACAGAAGAGCTGAGTATTTTTGGTAACTTGAAGAGCTCTAAAAAGCTTTTGATGAGCCAGGGATAACTGAACTCTGATGCATTAACTAGTCGTTACTTCTTGTGGCACTTTCTGCACATTACATTCAACATGCTTATAAAAATATTTATATTCAACCAATTTATAGTACCATCTTGGCAAAATTTTATGAATTCCAGCATGAATCCAACAAAGCATTTAAAGTCTGTTTAAATTTGAGAATAGCTCCCTAAAATCATGCATGTGTTTTAATATCTTGAACCAATAAATTTGACACCTTGTAGGATCAAATCATGAATGACAATCCCACAGAGTATTTTAACACTAGAGTTACCAAGTTGAGATCATAAAAACAGATACCAAAATACAATGATGAAGCAAAGACTTCGTTCAGAAAAAAAATCACAGTGAGAACAGTCTGAACATGAGCACAGTTCTACTGGGAAAAAGAATAGAATACTGTTTTACTGAATTCAGCATCTGGACATATTTAGTGTTTAGGGGAGGAAGCGGGATATTTATTTTTGCTAAAAGTAGCAGTCAAATAGCAGGACTATAAATTTACAAAGCTGGAACATTCTAATGAATTACGTGCCAAGCACTTCTGGTAGGGAGGGAAAAGAGCATGTCCATAACATTCTTTGATAAAGCCTAATACGTTTGGACAAGTGTTTTGATTCCATTGCCATGTTTTATCCTTCTCCTTTTAAGAGACTAGGAGTCTTGGCAGTTTTCTGTATCCTTTAGATGCCTCATCTGGCTTAGTCATTCCAACAAAAAACTATCTTTTTGAAATGATGACTTTTAGCATGGATTCTCTCTTCAAAAAAGGTTCGCCCAGTTCTTAGTGGATCTGATGATGTACCGTGTCATGTTCTAGTTTAGTTAAAAGAAAGCCATTACAGGGACTTTGGAGAATCCTCTTCTACCAATCAAGAAATACACAGCTTCCATTGTCAAGAATTGAACACTTCTGACTAGTAAAAGAGAAAGAAGTTTTGTCACGCATGGTGACAGTTTTTCCAACATGGAAACAAAGCAGAATCTAGTCTTTGCACAGGTGAGCATCATGTGGTTTGATTTGAAAGGACTCTTAACACTTTCTGCAACGCAGACAACTACATCCTTTCTGACTCCATGGATCATAGAAAAGACCTCTTAAGATCAGCAAGTCCAACCATCAACCCAACACCCCCAGGCCTCCTAAACCATGTCCCCAGGTGCCACGTCTACACATCTTTTAAATACCTCCAGGGGTGGTGACTCCACCACTGCTCTGGGCAGCCTGTTCCAGTGCCCAACGACCCTTTCCATGAAGGCATTTTCCCTAATATCCAACCTAAACCTCCCCTGACACAGCTTGAGGCCGTTTCCTCTCGTCCCATCACCAGTGACTGGAGAGAAGAGACCGACCCCCCTCACCACAGCCTCCTCTCAGGCAGCTGCAGAGAGCGATGAGGGCTCCCCTCAGCCTCCTCTTCTCCAGGCTGAGCCCCCCCAGCTCCCTCAGCCGCCCCCCAGCACACTTGTGCTCCAGACCCTGCCCCAGCCCCGCTGCCCTTCTCTGGACACGCTCCAGCCCCTCCATGTCCTTCTTGTCCCGAGGGGCCCAAACCTGACCCCAGGATTCGCGGGGCGGCCTCACCAGTGCCGAGCACAGGNCTCGGACCATCGATGCAGCCTGTCCAGTCCCTCTGCAGAGCCTGCCTGCCCTCCAGCAGATCGACACTCCCGCCCAACTTGGTGTCATCTGCAAGCTGACTGAGGGCGCGCTCGATCCCCTCATCCAGATCACTGATAAAGACATTAAACAAGCCTGGCCCCAGCCCTGAGAACCCCGCTGGTGACCGGCCGCCAGCTGCGCTGAGCTCCATCACCACAGCTCTCCGGGCTCGGCCACCAGCCGGTTGTTCACCCAGCGAGGAGCACCCCTGCCTGAGCCACGAGCCGCCAGCTCCTCCGGGAGGGTGCTGTGGGAGACAGTGTCAAAGGCTTTGCTAAAGTCCACGTAGGTAACATCCACATGGATGACAGTTCTGTAAGTGGAGAAGCATTACAGTAAATATAAACTGTTGGTATATGAGACAATCTTAAAAAGTCTTCTTGGCATGCTAGTCTATTCTCATAGGGTTGCTGGTTGTTTACAGAATCCTTTAGTTTAAATTAATTTTATTTAATTTTGTCTACAAAATTAAATGATCTTTCTACAGTAATGGAGAGGAGCCTTCTCATCTCTTGGATAAAGAGTCCCAGAATCAGAAAGCTGTATTACCTTTAATCAAATTACAAAGCATTCAGGCTGACCATATTGCCCTCTATTATTAATGCTGCATTATTTACAGTAATCAGTAAACTGGAAATAAATTGCTATCAATGACAATGAAAAACTAATTTTAGATATGTTTTTTTAATTTACTTACCTCAAGAAGGTAATCTCCTATATATTGCAAAGGGTAGTATCGAGCTTCAGAGAGGTATTTTTTATTTTGCATAGGAAGAATTTTATTATTGACGAATATATGAGTTATATTGCTCTCCGCATTTTGAGATGAACATATGGTTGCCTTTCCAGCTTGAAGAACTCTAAATAAATATATTTGGAAAGATGTATTTACTGCATTATATTAATACTGCCTAAAGCTACATTATCATTCACAAACTACAAACATGCAAGCACAAGAGAATAATGGTTCTAGATGTATGACACTGCCCAACCTTCATTAGGAGGATAAAAGGGTGCTTAATAGCCTTCAGAAAAGAACCCACTTAGAGATATCCTTCTCTTCACAATTTAACACTATTAATTAAAATCAATGTACACCTCCTACATATCTGATAGAGAGCTTTACCTGTGCATTTTTTCAAAGATCAAGTTTGGTGACAGCAGCTATAATTTTTTCCATTATGTCCCCCATAATGATGACGGTCTATAAATTAAGTTTTACAGTAAATTAAGTGGTTTACCAAAAATGGAACACTTTTTCTGAACTGTAACATGATATTTTCATAATGCAAATACACTTCTTGACTTCATTTTGGAGACACATACGGCATTTGGTGCTGTCCAATATCTTACACAGAAAACAGATTTGTTTGTCTTTGGGACACCATTACATGCAAGAGTTTCCCCATGGGCAATTTCCAGCTGCTGCAGCTATTCCTGTCTTTTAGAAAAGATACCAGACAAAAAAAAATGGAAGAAATAAGGTGTCTTGACCTGCTGGATATATGTTTTATTTTTCATAATCCAGGTGTGTAAAAAGAAAATGATGCTGGTCTCACACACTTACCCATCCAACAGCTAGGTACTAAAGGCAGGGAAAGCACAGAAGAGGGGAAAAAGGTACAGTGTTGTAAATATTAGAGAAAAGTCAACCTTGCCCCAAATCTACAGTGGCCTTTATGACAGAAGACAAAAAATATCTACCTTTCACTCTTTTCAGACTAACTAAAATGATCCCCATTTTGGTGTATGGGAAGCAGTCTGGAAAAAGATATTCCTTCTACAAAACTGCCTGTTCATCTGTCTTGCTGATGTTCCTGTTAAAGGTTGTTGCTACTGCAAACAGAGCGTTGTGCAAGACAGTACTTCAATAGTGTTATCACGAAGATCTGCATAAACCGTTTTTATGGAAAAAGAAACAGCATTTTTCACAAGTGTAGCAAGATGAGTGCATCTTTCTGAAAGACAGCACATAGCAAACTCTTCCGCTCAGCCAAGAAAATAGCATACTTAGAATGTCTTCAGTTGGCAAGATCAGAAGATGGTAACTTCAGCTACACCTCACTTTGTCTTTAGGAACTGCAGACAGACCGGCATTCTGCAATGCAGCCTGCAGCCCTATACCATCATCAACCAGACAAACTGCGCTTGCCTTCTTGCCTGTGCATCTGTGGCATGCCCAGGCCTGAGAAGGACGCCTAACTAACTGGGATTTCAACAGAGAAAGAGACTAGAACAGCATCCTCTCCTGCAATGAACGTAAAGCTCTAAAACAGTGTCAGGGGATGTTTGCTTTTACTGTGCCAGAAGTAAACATTAATTAATATGCTCTGTTTGCAATTCAATGTAGTATTTAAACCACAGAATCCAGATGTGTAGGAAGTACGGAGGTGTGGGAGTGGAAATGTAGTCCCAGAATTCCTGCACTTCAGCTGTCTTCCTTTCCTCTGCTTTTCCTTTATACGTTTGCCCTTACCCTTCTGATCTATCTGTATTTACATCATATCAGAAACATGTTACAGTACAAATTAGGTCTTCAGAACTACAAGAAGCTGTTGCATCAATATGACACAAAAACTGATCAGGTGAGCCACAGTGCAGCCCAGATCCGCAAAACACAGTTCACTCTCAGCTGGCTCACATCACCCACCCAACTGAATTAACGTGTCCCTTTCCAGCCACCGCTTGTATGTAACATCCACACAAAATAAACAATTACTCATGAAAAACATAAGCCTGTGTATCTTGCCTCATCAAGAAAGTTTCTGTAAGCAGTTTACTTAAGATGCAAACATATAAGAACGCCTGTTATTTTTGACACTGAAATAGAAGTGAGAAAAACAGTGATGTTCAAGTAATTTTATTATAAAAAAGCATGGAAGTATATTAATGAAAACAATTCAGAGTTTGAATAGCTGGACATTGTTATGGTCCAAATTAACTGGGATGGAAGAACAAAAATGTGTTCAACCATAAAATAACTGTTCCATCGTTCATTATTTGAGCTTTAAGACCTACCTTCTGATAGATGCCATTCGTTTATCACCTTCCTTTACAGGGAGGACAACTTTCCATCTGTGGAAGGCCCCTGGAGCACCGGAGTGTTTCAGTTGTCTGCGCCATCTTTTAGGTGCAGATTGCATTTGAGGTGAATAATGGGTGTGTTTTTTAATTTTATATCCCCATTCGTACGTTGTTTCATCAAGCCATCTGCCACTTTTGGCACTATTAATTATGTACTCCTTAGTTAGTATCCACTTTCCTAAAAAGCAAATGAACTGTCAGACACAAAGGATTTTTTTGTGCAGACAAATGGCAATCAACTGAAGAAGTAATATAAAATTAACTTCAACCTTTCTTGTGCAAATAAAAGCTGGGATTATAAATACCATTTTAAAAACTTCTTCCTACCACAAGAGTTCTCATCTTCACACTTCAAAATCAGAAATCTCACAATGCCACTGAAAAAGATCATTTTGTTTTCTTTCAGTGATGAAGTACCTTCTTTCCCTTCCCTCCTCAAAAATCAGCAAATGGAATTTTTCAGCTTCCCAGATTTTGTTCTTATGGCTTCCACAGAACCTTGCTTAACCCTTTATCTTTAGTATCATTTGACACTTTTACAAATGTACTAAAATGCAGTAAATTGAAGAAATATTTTACCACCAATGATTAAAAAGAGGAATGAAGGTTTTAGCATGTAAGCTGTTTCTTTAATATATTCTTAATATTACTTGCACTGTGACTGTAGCGAATACCAATATTAGGGGGATACGATTTTAGAGTTTTGTCTTTCCCCTTTCTTCTTTTCACATCCTTTTCTCTCATCCCTTGGCTCCACCTCCTCCGCCTCTCCTCTTTCATCTTCTGCACGTATGCTTTTGATACTGTACATAATGATCATCCCCTTTTTCTCTTGTCTCTCTCTTCTTACAGGTTTAGGTCAAGAGCCGTGGTTAGTACCCTGCTCCTGTATTGAAACATTACCTACAGAAGATACTGGAAGAGAAATTGACTTGAATTGTGCGAACCTAATTGGTTTCCCAGAACAGCAGGGTTGACTGGCAAAATGTCTTCAGTGCACGAGCACAGATGTTACTTCTACATAACCTAGCATAGGTACCAGTAGACTTACAACTGGAAAAGGTATGCTGTGTGCAACCTGTATGCTAAAATCACTTTCATTTCAAAGTTTCCATCTGAAAACCTCTGTCAGCTAGGAATTCCATGAAGACTGGCATCCTTGTTAGTGTTTCTGTTCATCTCTAGGGAGTTCTAAATGGGTTTAAACGTGATCTTTTAGACTTGGGAAAAACTGCAGCAGGAATGAACACACTCAAGAGCAATGATTATGCAAAAAAAAGCACCTCTTCCAGAAGATTTGCAAGTACAGAAACACGACACAGTTTTGCATTGCCTTGTGGACACTACATATATAATTTCCACTCAGTTCAAGAAAATATCTCCAGATGTTTTAAAACGCCAAGTAAACATTAACTCAAAGGCTTATAGTAGTTAAAGTAAGTGATATGCCACAAATCTATCTGCATTTTAATATTGTTTCCCTCATGGAAACTTTTGGTCTATTTCCTTTTTGATTAGAGTGCAACCAGAATTTTACATTAGTACGAGGAATCATCCATACGTATTTATACATGCCCCCCCCCAAATTCTAGCGCAACAGATGATTGAAAATGCCTGCTAATATGGCATGTAAGCACAAATATGAAATCAAGAAATTTACCTATATTTTAAACCCAAATCTAAGTTTAGTTATTTTTGTCTGTTATCACTTAAATTTAAGATTATCCATCCCAAAAATTCCTTTAATGCTTTGTTATAATACGGGGAAAATAAAGATCACGTTTAACCCGTTAACAGATCAGCACTGTGAAATCTCGTAACTCCACAAGATTTTCTAAATTCATCGTAAAAGCCTTCCACGTAATCTCTGCATAAAGAAATCTTAAAATACAGAATTCTCATTCTAAAAGTATTTTAGTTGCCTGTGTATGAGATTTCAGCACCAGGCCTTAGGTAAAAGAAAAGCAAGCGGAAAGACCAGAGGCTTGTGTCAGAATGGCAATAGCCTGGAATCTTCTCTTGCTGCGTGAACAGGAACGCACAGACAGTGACTTTCACCAGTGACTGCTCTGTGTGAATTTGGTGTCAAAATCCACACTGACTACAGGTGTCCATAGTTTCTCTGTCCCCTTTTCAAGCAATCCATTTCTAAGCACCTACATCATTTGGATAGGACTTCATGATCCAACGAATACATAACAAAGCTTTCTGTTGGGGAACAGATGCAGATCAAATAAAGATGGCAGGAATATAATTTAGGAAAAAAATCCAAACCAAAAAGAAGTAAATTAGAACCTGAACAAAATACTATGTTAAAAATCAAGCTTGTTCATAAGACAGTTCATTCACAAAATGAAAACAGGTAACTAGAAACCTTTTAAGGGTCCTTTCCAGTCCTACGTTATGGTCTTATGAAATTTGACAGCAAATCTTTTACTCACCTGCAGCACAAGCAGCTAAGAACTTCTCACTCCTGCACAGCTTTTTTGCTATAAGATGTGTACAACTTCTGTACTTCTAATAAAATAAAAACAAAACAATACTCTTGTATCACTGGAAACCGTTTAACTTCTTTGGCTATTTATCCACAACTCTAGGCTACCACACAGTCCTTTATTTTGAGGCTCATTTTTAATTTCTGCCCTAACCATCAGGTATTTCAGTGTACAATACCTTATTATCTACAAAAACACAGTCCAGTTTGAACAGCCATTGAAGTAGCTGCCTTTTCTCTTGTTGTTTAAATCCAGTTAATTGGATTATCCGTTCCTGCCCGCCACTTGCCATCTGTTAGAAGAAAAACACAGGGAAAGGAAACATTAACACACAACATACACACCGCGAAACGTTGCCCGTATGATCTTACTAGTACTTCCTACTCATTTCCCGACAAAGAGGGAAAACACACCGCGGGGCATCAACAGGTTTGGAGCTGCCCCTGCCTGCGCAGTCGGGGCACCTGAAAGGTGGTGACGGGGCAGGACAGAGAC
>VZTV01057373.1:946-11392 GCA_013400875.1 Anhinga rufa
GGGGGGGCGGCGGCACGGCCCCGGGACCCGCCGGGGCGGGGGCCTCGGTGCCCCCCGCGGGGGGTGACCCCCCGTCCCTGGGCAGTGCGGGTCGGGGGGGCGCCGGCCGGGCGGTCCCGTTCCCCTCTCCCGCGGTCCCTCCATCCCGGCGCCGCCCTTCGCCACCTGCGGCCGGGGGGGGGCGGTTTGGGACACCGACCCTCGCCGGTGTCGGTGGCAGGAGCTCCCGATGGAGGGCGGGGGAGCTGTCCCGAGCCGCACCGGGGGTTTATCCCAGGGGAAGCGTCTCCCGCTCCGGGCCAGAACCGGGGCGCGGTGCTGCCGCCTGCGCGCAGCGTCCCTGCCCCCGCCGGTGTCGCCGGTCCCGGTGAGACCCTGCCGGTGCCTGGCTGGGGCGCTGGGTGAAGGTGGGGTGCTGTCTGGATGGGGAGCGTGGGGGTGCAGCACCCCTGGGGGGGCCTGCTTGGGATTTCGGGGGGCCCCACGTTTCTGCCCCCCCCCCGGTGCTCCTGCCGGGCCGGGGGACTGCCCCGGGGGCTGCTGGGGGAGACACACCCACACCCCCCAGCCAGGCAGGGGCAGCCGAGCCTGTCTGGCCTCTCCCTGACGCGGAGCGAGCTGTCTGCGTTTGGGGAGGAGAGGTGTATTGCAGCCTGGCGCTTTCCAAAAGCAGCTAAGGAATCTGTGGAGCATCCTCTGCCGGTGCCGCACCGGTCGGCTGGAGCCCCCCGACTTCCCGGGCTCGCCCCGCGCCCTTGCCAGCAGCTCCAGCCAGGTGAGAGCTGCCTTGGCATCCTGCCGGTGGCCAGCACCGGGAGGATGGCTTCTCTCTGCTTGGGGCGTAGCCCCGGCACAGCATGCTGGGCACACGTGTCACGCATCACCAGTGCAGCTCAGGCAGGCAGCTGCCAGTGGAAGCCTCGGTTGTGCCTCCTGGGTACCACAGCACCGAACCTGGTGTCTCCAGCTCCGGCTGGGTGCTGCAGGAGCTGGTGGCCACGCTCAGACCATCTCTATGTCAAGTTGTTGGCTCAAATCCCAGCTCCCTGTGTGCCCGAAGCTTGCTCTGGGGCTGTGGGCATCTTCCATATTCCCCGGCAGCACTGACTGCTTGGGCACAGCATGGCCTGAGCATGTCCTTGAACATCCCTGTGACCCGCCATCTCTTCCCTGCTGCGTTGCTGAGCATAAAGCAGTCACAGGGAGCTGGGAGGGCACGGAGGGTGTCCCCCCCAAGCTAGGTGGGGACAGGGGTCTCTGGCAGGGAAGACAGCGGGCAGGGATGCCGGAGCAGACTGGGCTGGTTGGTACCCCCGCCCCAACACACAGTGGTGAGGGCTGAAGGAGGTGCTGGCCCCAGGTGGATCAAAGGGAGTCCTAGAGGAACGAAGCCTCCTTCACTGGTGACTCATGGCTGTGGGACTCCTTGCAAGGCGCTGAGTCAAAGGAGTCAAGGAGGGCTTGGGAGATCGCCCGCCCGCCCTCCCTCCTGGGCTGCGGGCAGGAGCTGCGGGAAGAGGACGTTTGGACGGGAGGATTTTCCTTCCCTCCCTCCAAACGTCCAGTGACAGTCACGGCTGGAAGCTTCTTCACAGACACTGCCTTTGGGGAGAGCCAGCCCTGTGGCAAGACAGGCAGTGCCATGCAACCCCGGGGGCATCCCCCGGACCCTCTTGCTGTCAGCCGGCCCCCGCATCTCTTGGCTGCTGATGCTCCTCTGCTGGCTCCTCTGGCAGCCCAGGCGCCTCTGCCTGCCGGTCACCGCTGACTCAGGGCTGCACGCCGGCGCTTGGAGTGTGAGCCTGGGTGTGCTTCCCTGCTCCTCCCAGTATCTCCAGGAGGACTGGCCGGGAATCGTGGCCAGACTGCGCCGTAGACGGCTGCCAGCAGGGCTCGGCAGCCAGCGCTGGCCGAGGGAGGGGACTGGAGATGCTGAGCAGTAAAACTGCTCCATAGCCTGATCTGCATGGTGGGGTGGAGCACTGCCCTATGTCACTGGTGGGCTCTAATTCCAGGTGGAGAGCCCTGGGAGAGGGTGCCCCTGCTGCCGAGCTGCCTGCTGAGCCCCAAACCGCTGCAGGCCCCTGCTCTTCAGGGCTGCTGTGTTGGGACGCAGTAACAGGCCGGGGAGATTTGGGCTGGGTAGATGCGGGGCATTGCCATGGGGCTCCTGGCTTCGATTCCCAGCCTGGTCCTGGGCCGCCTTGTACTCTGAGGTTGCACAGGTCTGTGCCACAGCCAGAGGTGCCTGCTCTGTCTGATGGGGGCAAGTCTCTGAAGAGCCCCAGGGACCGGGAGCTTGCGCACGTGGCTTTAGTGCTGCCATTATTTTAGGAAACACCTATTTAGTGAAATGCCTGCTCTGTCCCAGGTCAGAAGAAGATTTCAAAGTACAGGCAGGTCTTGTACAGGGATGGGGGGTGTTTTGTCCTGCATGGGCTCAGGCTTGTGTGAGCTGTGATACCTGTGAGAAACACAGGTGAGCTGCATCAGATGTGCATCCCTAAGAGTTTGGCCAAATTCTCCTCGTGCTGCTGTGGGGGAGGATGGCTCGGCTCGCTGCTTGCTCACTGCCAGCTTTGGAAGGGAGGTGTGCTCTCCCAGGGCTCTGTCCTTGGTGCCCTTATCTTCCCTGCCTGTGTTATCTTTGCCTAAGCCCATCTGTAAACAGGAATTCGCATCCCATCTCTGTGCCAGTGACACGTCTGTGCTGCCCCTCTGCTCCTGGCAGACACTGAGTGTCTGTGGCTCTACTCAGCCGGGGGCTACAGCCTCTGCCCTTGCGCAGCATCTCACTTCTCCGGGCTTTTCCTTGCTGCCCTGCAGTGCTGGGCTGTGTGGCACTATGGAGTGTGGAACAAAGACCTCCCTGAAGTTATCTGGTGTTACCCGAACATTCCTGGAGCTCGCTGGAGGTCTGGAAAGGATGTGGGGCTGGTAATTTGAAGGAAGAACAGCAACAACGAAGCTGGTGAAGGGTATGGAAAACAAGTCTTATGAGGAGTGGCTGAGGGAGCTGGGGGTGTTTAGCCTGGAGAAGAGGAGGCTGAGGGGAGACCTTATTGCTCTCTGCAACTACCTGAAAGGGGGTTGTAGTGAGGTGGATGTTGGTCTCTTCTCCCAAGTTACTAGCGATAGGATGAGAGGAAATGGCCTCAAGCTGTGTCAGGAGAAGTTTAGATGGGATATTGGGAAAAATGTCTTCACTGAAAGAGTGGTCAGGCACTGGAACAGGCTGCCCAGAGAGGTGGTGGAGTCACCGTCCCTGGAGTTATTCAAAAAACGTGTAGATGAGGACATGGTTTAGGAGGCCTAGGGGTCCTAGGGGTGTTGGGTTGACAGTTGGACTTGATGATCCTGGAGGTCTTTTCCAACCTTAATGATTCCATGATTCTAACAAAGCCAGTTTGATCCTGGACCGCGAGCACAGCCTGTGTTGTCTTGCAGCAGAGGTGTCAGGGTAGAGCCCCCGCAGTGGCAGCCGGCTACATCCCTGTTGCTGACTCCCGCACTTTTGTTATGAATTTCGTAATGTTTTTTTGGCTTATCTGAAGCGCCGACAGCCGGAGTCGGAGGAGCGCGTGACAGTCTGCGGGGTGGGGGGAGCCTGCCTCTCTCCTCTCCGTCCAGCACAAGCAATGCGTGGTGCTGGGCAGAGCCAGGGAATTGCTGGGGGTTTATCGATTCCTCTTTCCCAGTCCTGTAACTGGAGCGAATCGGGTGGGAGTTTTCAGTTGGAGGCATCCCTGGTAGTCAGAAGGGTCTCAGGCTGAAAGCGTCATGGGGCTTTGTGCAGTGGGGTGGACTGGCCAGAACCTCTTCTGCAAAGCGAGGCAGGAAGGTCCCCTGTGCCACCTTCTGACCTGCAGTGTGGCCATGTCCTGCCTGCCCACCCTGCATGTTTGGGGGTGCTGGTGGTGCAGCAGTGAGCTTAGCCACTCTTTGCAGCACAGGCTGTCAGGAGCCCACGTGCGCTGCAGAGGAGATTGGTGCTGGTAGCGGTGCTTTGCAAAGTGTTTACCTGGCTCCCCTTGCTCCTCAACAGTGCTTTTCCCTTGAGGACAATGACCTGAACTTAACGTCACTGGATGCGGAAACCATCTTGGAGGCTGAAGAGATCCTGGGGACGATGCAGAACTATCTTGACTCCTCTGTGATCTCCATCATTGAGGACCTCTCTCTGAGCGAGGTGGGAGCCTGCGCGTGGGTGCAGGAAGCAGCGGCCGGGCTGGCTCCGGCTGTGGCATGGGTAGGGGTGGCGTCAGCATCCCCCACGGCCGGGTCCTGTGGCTGTGCCCCGCTGCTCCCTAAGACCACCCCTGCCCTTGCAGCAGAGCAAGGCCTGCCTGGATGCGCAGAACGAGCTGTCCCTGCTGACTGCCATCACCGAGATCCTGGACAGCACGGACGACGAGACCCTGTCCCCCTTTGACACCATCATGGACGCGGAGCTGCTGACCTCGCCGCGGGAGCGGGACAATCCCTCAGTGAGTTGTGGGGCAGAGCCAGCCCAATCCCAAAACGGGTGAGAAGATGCTCAGGCAGGACTCTGCATGGGGGTGCCCCAAGGCGGTGGGACCCTTCTCCCCAGAGCCCTGGGACAATCCCTGCGACCAGCAACTTGAAAGGAGGGCTGGGCCAGTCCCGGACATCCCTGGGGCTCCTGTGCAGGCTTGGAGGGCTGTGCCTTCACCTTGGGCCTTGGTGTAGAACCAGAGATGTGCTGGATGCTCTGGGAATCAGCACGTCTCCCTGTGCACGACCAACCGGGGGCTGCACATGCCGTGGGTAGAATGGGGCTGAGCTTGCTCCTGGGCTCTGTGGGGTGACATGCGTGGCTGCTGCAGGGCCAGGGGTGGCCTGTCCCCTCTGGCAGCAGAAACCTGCTGCTGCCTCACGCTCTGTCTGCCTTCTCTCCAGTTTCAGAAGTTTCTCAGCTTATCCCGGCCATCGCTGGAGTGTGAGAGCCCTGCCCTGGAGCAGCCAAAGGCTCTCAGGCCTCTGAGCAGCAGCAGCAGCAGCATCTCTGTGGTTGGGAAGGTGAGAAGCTGAGCAGTGGAAGCTGAAGAAGCAGTGTTGGGGTGGTGTTGGGGTAACTGTGTCCCTGCTGCCCCCCTGGTCCCTGCCTGCCCACCCAGCACAGGCATCCTCTCCCAGAAGTGATGCCTTTGCAGGGCACCAGGGAGCAGGGGCTGCCCTGGCTGGTGAGTGCTGTGGGACTGGGGATGCTGTAGATGCCCCTGTAGGGGCAGCAGGTTTCCAGCTTTGCTGTGTCTTACTGTGGGAGGGTAAAGTGTTTCATCTGCCATGGGGCTTTGCTGCAGAGTTGCACCAGCCCCACAGCTGGCTGTGCTTGGGGGGCTCAGGTGAAAGCCCAGGAGCTGATGCTCGCTCTGGATCCCCTTCCTAGACTGACACAGACCTGGCTTGGGACCATGCCACTCATGCCCTTGAGGACCCAGCGCTGCCAAAGAAGCAAGTCTGCAGCACCCCAAGGGTGGAGAGGAAGCTGGGCTGGCACCGGGTCCGAGAGCAGCCCCTGCCACAGCGCAGCGATGGGGAGGAAGAGGAGGAGGAGGCTGCCTTGAGCCCAGAGCTAGACAGCAGTGTGGAGGCTGCAGAGTTTTGCATGAGTGGGGCGGGGGCAGCACTGGAGGAGCAGGAAGACCCCTGCATCATCAACACGGGGGACGTGTCCCTGAGTGAGTTGGTAAAGTCCATGCACCCCTACTGCCTGCCCACTTTCACTGTGTGCTTGGACCCTGAGACTGAGCCTATGGCTAAGGAGCTCCTGAGTGGTCCTGTCTTGCTGGAAATTGTGCCTGGTGAGGGGGAGAGTGTGGAGATCCCTGTGGTGCTGCAGCCGCTGGCCCCCAGCTTCCCTGACCAAGACTCCCCGCTCCTGGGAGCAGAGGAGGGTACCGGAGAGTCAATCCCAGAGGATCAAGAGGAGCTGCCAGGAGCTCCAGCCCAGGAAAATGGGATGGAGGAGGAGAAGGAGGAGAAACCACCTGGGAAGGAGCCCTCCTGCACTACCCCAGAGAGCACGTCCCCACCAGAGACAGCAGCACCCAGAGCCTGGAGCCCTGACAGCAGCTCGCAGCAGAGCACAGAGGCACCGGCAGGCAGCAAACGTGAGGGCACTGAGAAGGGACGCGGCCGTGAGAGAGCAAGGAAGAGTCGGAAAAAGAAAGCAGAGGAGGACCAAAGCGAGCAGGCCAGGCCAGGCAGAGACTGCATGGCCCACCGGCTCCGCTCGGCTGGCTCTGGGCAGCCCGTGGGCCAGCCGCCCACCAGCCGGCGGCGGGCAGCACATCCCTCTGTCCAGGTCTCCGACTTCCTGGCGCGGCAGCTGGAGCAAGCCCGGAAGGAGGGGCAGATAGAGCTGCACACTGAGCGGGCACCGCGGCCCCGGGGCAGGCCCCGGAGCATGGCAGGGGCCTCCCTGCCCGAGAAAGCGCAGCAGGAGCTGCAGAAGGAGCCAGTGCCAGAAACAGTGAGCGTAGCCCCAGAGAAGACTGAGGCCATGGTGGCTCTGGAGAAGACCATACCAGACACAGAGGAGCTGCCAGCAGCAGCATGTCCTGGCCTGGCGGACCAGGTCAAGGGAGATGCACAGCCAGATGCCAGACAGGGTGGTGGGGTCTCGGAGGCTGCCTCTCCTCTCTTGGAGCGAGGCGTGGGGCTGGAGCCCCCCCAGAGCCTGCTGGCAGTGGAGCTGAGTGAGGGCCTGCCCAAGGAAGCCAAGCCCAAGGCCCTGAGCCTGCGGGAATACCGCATGCGCATGCTGCACCGCCAGCCCAGCCCGGGCAGCAAGAAGGATGGAGAGAAGCAAGCGGCCAGCAAGTGGCCCAGTGTCCCTGAGCCTCCAACAGAGCTGGCAGAGATCCCCTGCCTGGTATTGCCCGTGCGCCCTGCCACTGAGGCGGCCAGCACTCAGAAGAGCCCGGAGAAACCTACCAGCCCTGCTGCTGTCCCTTCTGCTGGCAAAGCTCCCGCTGCTCCAGCTTCAGCTCCAGCACCCGCCACGGCTCTGCCACCCCCATCGACACCAATGCCTTTTGTTGCACCAAATGTGCCCCCAGCTGCTGGGGTGGCCCCCGCTGGGATGCCTCCAGCCTCTGCCGGTGCTTACACCCTTTACTCACCAGTGCCTTCCTGGCCCTGCTTTGGCCCACCGCCCATGGGCTGCCATGGTTTGCCCCCGCCGCCCAGCACTGGCTCCCCCAGTACTTTTCACACAGTGCCTGGCCTCCCACCTCCGGCCATGGCCTGGCCCCCGCCAGCCGTGCCGCCCCCGCCTCCCTTTGGCCCCGGTAGCCCCTATGCCCCGGTAGGGTGGGCACCACCATCCTACTGGCCAGGAATCCCCATGCCGCCTCCGGTGCCTCCCCTGGCGTACGGGGACCCCAGAGCGGCACTGCAGGGCACTGCCACCTTCCCGGCTGGTGGCCACCCCAGCACGGCCCTCCTGCACGGGCAGCCTCCCACCGCTCCGGCACTCAGCTGCCCGGAGCCGCCGGCCTTCCTCACCCAGCTGCCTACCACCCCGGCCAGTGAGATGGGGGCTGCAAGTGGCCCAGCCAGGCTGGCTACCAGCAGGGTGTCGGACCCCAGGAGGCAAGCACGGCTGGTGGGGGAGAGCTCTGTCCCCAAGGCCCCTCTGGCCCCAGCACCTGCCCAGCCCCTGGCAGCACCGGCTGCTGCTGCCCAGCCCAGCAGGGTCCCTCCTGCAGCTCCAGCCCAGCACATGGTGGCCCCCCAGGCTGCCCCCACCCAGCCTCTGGAGGAGGCCCAGGCTACAACCCCCACCCAGCTCCCAAAGGACCCCCCAGCTGCCATCCATTGCCCTGCAGAGGTGTCCCCTGCCGCTGGCCCTGTTGGGGAGTCCCCTGGCACCCACCCTGTGGAGGATGCTGCAGGGCTGAGCAAGGGGACAGTGGAGAAAGCACTGCCAGAGTCCAAGGCAGCTGCTGGGCAGGAGCCACCCCACCACAAATCCGCCTCCCAGGCTGCAGCACCACCACCGAAAGTGGGTCGAGAGAGCAGCCTGCCCACCAAGGCACCAGCCGCTCGGCCATGGAGGCACCAGCCGCTCCTCAGCCCGGCACAGCCCAGCAGTAGCAGCAAGGACATCGTGCAAGCCTTCATCAGTGAGATTGGTGAGCAGGAGGGCTGTGGGGCACTGGGCTGAGTGTTGCCAGCCAGTGAGGCTGCGGTGCTGCCGGCAGCCCAGGTAACGGGACTGGTTTCTGGCACTTCTGGGGGCGAGGGTGGCAAAGCTGCGCCCATGGGCTTGCAGTCTCTTCCCAGCACCCTGCCAGGATGTTGCCTCCAGTGGATGGTCTGGGCTTGCTGTGCCCAAACTGGTCCCTCCTGGGGCTGCAGAGCTGGGTGCTCCTGTTACTGCTGTGGGAGATGTGGAGCTGCTGTGGGGTCTGCTGCTGCTTCTCCCCAGTGCTTACCCCATCACCTGGGGAGGCTGATGCAGGGGGAAGATGGGGCTGGGGTGCATCCCTGTGGTGCTGGGAATGTTTTGGCTGACCTGACTTGCCGTGCTCTCTCCCTGGCCCAGGGATCGAAGCCACCGACCTGTCCAGCCTGCTGGAGCAGTTCGAGAAGACTGAAGGTGCAGTTGCGGCATGCTGTGCCGTCCCCCGCAGGGCTCCCTCTGTGCCACCCCAACCTCCCTGGGCTGCCTGTGCTCCCTGCGGCAGGGTGGGAGTGGGGGGCGGGCTGGGACACTGCTGCCTGCAGGCTAGCGTTACCCTGCCTGGGTGCCTTGTCCTGGGGGTGTCTCTGCCTCCGTCTCTTTCCTGGCCTGTGAAAGTGGTCGGGGGTCCCTGGTGTGTCCAAGGGGGTGGTGAAGAGCCTGAGAAGGAAAGGGGACTTGCAGCAGTTTTCAGCAAGGAGTTGGGCTGGGGTACCGTGAAGCCTCTCCCTGGCTGGGCCCAGGGTGCTCTGTCCCTCCGTATGCATGGTACATTCCCTTTACTCCAGTTCCAGCCTCTCACCACCCTCACCCACCCTCTGTCTTTTCAGCCAAGAAGGAGGCTCCCGTGCAGCCCCCTGAAGACAGGCAGCCGGTAGGGAGCTCTGGGTGAGTACCAAGTCCTCCGCAGCCAGTGCCCCAGCATGGAGCCCAGAAGAGGGCTGAGCCTTGCCTTTAGAGCGGGCATGGGGCAGCTCTTGGTTCTGGCAGGGTCCAAACTGCCAGGGTCTGCATCCACCAGCCCAGGAGGAGCTGAGCTCCTTGCTAGGCTGGGGCCTAGAGCTGGCACTGAGGGGGAAAAACTGGGGGAAGCAGTGATGGGCATGACCAGGCTGTGCAAGCTGCATCCTTGCAGCTCTCTCAGATCCTCTGTTTCCCCTGTCCAGGCAGGGGGGCAACTTGGGCAGGTGCCCCAGGTATGGGGACTGGCGCTGGGCTTTGGCCACTGTGTTTAACAAAGCTCTTCTCCCTTTCTCAGGCCTGAGACCCAGCAGGACAGGAAGCCTCCGGACAGCCTCCAGGCCTCTGAGCTGGCCAACGTGGCAGGTAATGCCTGGGGTGAGGCGAGGGAGCCCACCGTGTCCGGGCAGGGGCTGTTGTGGGGCTGCAGGGAGACCCCGGGGCTTGAGGGAAGGTGGGCTGGGAAGGAGCCCCAGCTGGGTGCACTGCAGCAAGGGGCTGCTCTTGAAAGCTCTCTGGTGCTCTTGCAGGCCTCACCCCCCCAGCAACGCCCCCCCACCAGCTCTGGAAGCCATTGCCCGCTGTTTCGCTGCTGGCCAAGGCCAAGTCGCCCGGGTCCGTGCCCCAGGAAGGGCCCCAGAAGATGGCCAAGCTGACAAAAGCTAAGCTGCTACCCCAGAGCAAACTCCAGGGGAAGAGCCCGGTGCCAGCCCCTGCCAGCTCAGCCCCCAGCCACGTCTGCTCAGGAGACCATGACTACTGCATCCTGGGTGTGGCACGACCAGAGAGCAATGGCAGCCCCAGCACGCAGCCCCCCACTGAGGGCGGCTCTCGCTGGAACGTCAAACACCACCGGGACATCACTATCAAACCTATCTCCTCCTTAACCAAACGGACGCTGGACCAGCCCAAGCCCACCCCGCCAGTCCCCCCCACCACCGTGGGGCCCAGCCAGGAGGCCCTGGGAACGGCCTCCCTAGCCCCCCTGGATTATCGGACTAGCGTCCCCAACAAGGCCACCACCGAGTGCAGCAGCCCCCCCACCTCGGTGCTCCTGTCTCCAGCTGCATCCCCCTGCCGGGATCAGGAGATGCGGACTCCCAGTGCCCAGCCCAGCCACGCTGCTGCCAAGAGGTCCCTGCGCTGCTACCGGAGACCACAGGACTCACCCAGCCCCTCCGCCAGCAGCTGGAGAGCTGGCAGGAGCCGTGCCAGCCGCTCCTTCAGCTCCAGTTCGGATGGAGCTAGTGAGTCCTCATCTTCATCTTCATCCT
>VZTV01057379.1:0-15360 GCA_013400875.1 Anhinga rufa
AACATAAACTTTGAAGAAAAATACACAGAATGACTCTGAAGAGTTTTGTTCAAATTAAAGCAAGAAGAGTTCATCTGTGGTACCTGCATACAGACAGAAAATTCATCTTTCTCAATCCTGAGCAATATATATGGCTGCAGACAATAGTTATGCTTTTATGCCTCCACAAAACAATGTTTTTGGTAAAAGAACATAAGAAAACACTGCAACCCCAGTTCTCACTGGTCATGATAATGGTGTATCTTTTGTTAACTTCAGTTTATTTTCTTTCTCCTGCAGCACTATTTTCTCCTAATGCATTTAAAACTAGTACAAGTATACCATCCTTAATACTGTAAAAGAACACAAGTGTGGCATTAAAGGACAGTAAATAGATGAAAGAAAAACAGAGTACCTGTTACAGAAGTTAAGAAACTACATAGAGCTAAGAGAATATGCCCTCTGAACTGTATCTCCTAGCACTTCTAACTCACTTAAGAGTTAGAACAAGACATGGATGAAAAATGCAAATTTTAACTAATTCAAAAATCCCCTCATCAATAAATTAATATTGATGGTTCTTATGACTATCTCAGGAACGGCAATGTGTCTAAAGCTAACCTTATGCCAATCATTTTCCAGTATTGTTTCAGTTTCAAAAAAATCTCTCCCACACGCTGAGCTCAATAAAACAGCACATTCAAGAACCATAATGCCACGCTGACAGCTGCAATCAAAATTAAGGTTGAGAAGAAGCATATGACGCCGTATGGCGATTTCCTGTTCTCTTTGTCTCTGCCGTCACACCTAGCGCCAGCTCCTGCCGCAGGACTCAATTATTACAATTTATCTCCACTGGCTGAGCAGGATCACAGCAGTGCTCTTGTACACACATTACTTCCATGTCACTAACGGGGAACGGTACAGGGGGATGCCCAACCCCTGATTATTCATCCCCCCTGTAGGTCTGCCCAGGACCTGCATTTCCCAACTGTGAATTCCCACAGATGAACAATGCCAAGAGAGAAGGAGTCTGGTAGACACTGGAGTGACGCAAATGTGATGACAACGGCAGCAGCAGCTCTTAGCTGAGGAGCACTGATAGTAGTGAGTTCCCATGAAAAAAAGCCATTGGTACAAATTTTCCCCAAAAGGAGTAGCACTTTTCATTGGTGTCAGAGTCCAAGGTTTAATTAGTTTTTTTTTAACTGAAACTCCATAACCTAAACGTCTGTGAAAAGGGAATGCTACTAGTGTAGAGACAGCGAAGACAAGACATTAATACCTTTAGTAAACCCAACCTATACATCAAAATCAATGGAGTTGCTCCAGATATGACCCAGTCTTTCCTTATTATTATCAGGTATCTCCCTGGATCATTTCTTTCCACAGCACAATTAATTATTATTATTATCTACAACTACAAAAATAATAATTAAATTATTATTGTCTAGGTCTCCATTATGTTCAACACTTAGCAATAATTATGTCAACAGAGAGTATATATATATGAATTATTTTATTAATTGAAATAAAATCAAAAGCAAGCAGTGTAAATAGTGGAGAAAACAGTTTTCGCAGATTCACACTGGTGAATATAATATTAGCTTCTGTCTCCAAAAGTAAAGTCAAAGTTGTTTTCATATTTATCATACAATTTCACTTTTAACCTGCTTAACTGGCTTTGCTGTTACACCAATTACACAGAAATACTGAAAAATAATAAAAATTCAAATTCTCGGCTGTTCAATTTTTCTAAATAATGGCATTCTTTCCTGTGGTTTTAACTCTGGTTTTCATCTTAGAGAAACCTGATGCCTCTCTTAATATACCTGATCACATTTTTAATGCATGTAAATTATATTAGCAACTGTTGAAAACATTTATCTGTTATTTCTCCATCTCAACTTATTCTAGTTCAGAATTACTGATACAAATAATCCTCACTCCCTCTGAAGGCCTAAGCAAGAAAGACATCTTTTTAACTTTGCAAAGGCATTCTGGTGTAAATCAGTAGAGTCCGATTTAAGTGCTTTAAAGCAACAACAGTTCTCGCCACCCGAAGGTTTGGCCATGCAAATTTTCTTGCTCGTAATCCCGACCCTTTTCCCAACCAGCCTGGTTGAGGCTGCACTGGGCTCTGCAGGCAAGTCCAGCAAAACCTGTGTCTGACAGCATAACACTGTGAGAGCCTTCCAGCTCTTGTGCCAATCAAAATCCAAAATGAGTAGTTCTGCATCAATATATTAGCAAGAAAATTATTTTTACATACCAAGTCCATTCAAAGTGACGAGATTATTACATACTGGCAGAAACCTATATACTAAAACCTGATACTTCTTTGTCAGGAAAATCCTTGTTTAAAGGCCAAAAAAACCTCAGAAGTATTCAGATTTGAAGTCAGAACATGTTACTATTTTTGAGTTGTGACGTTATTTTTTTTCCCTGGTTTTTTGTAACGTTATCCATTTTGTCCCTACATGGTGTGTGATAAAGTAGGTTTTTCTCTGAGCTACCTTTAACTGCTACTTCATTTCAGCCAGGGAACTCTCAGTTGTAGAGTTCAGAGACTTTCATCCCCCATGCCATGTGCTGCAAATTATTAATGCCTACTTTAGCTGTCAGAATGTCTGCAGAATTGGGAATGGTGGTCTTTCTTCCCTCTTTTCGCAACAGACAGGTCAATGTACAGACGTGCCTTTCTGCAGGCTGCCTTTCCACATTCTTTAGAGGAGTTGCACTTGTTCTCATCCCAGACCTCTGTCTTCAGAGCTCAAGGACATACCCAATAATGTTCACATATTTCAGTAATGGCCAAGTCAAACTTGCAGCTTTAATGTTGAAGTTGCTGTGTATATAATAAAATTAATTCTTTCAATTGCTATATTTTCTACCTGAGAATGCAGCCAAAAGATGATGTTTCCTGTTACAATAATAGAAAACTTGAACTTCTTCTGAAAGCAATATAACTCGCAACGTCAGGTTAATGGCAAAAAAAGTAATAGAGAAGTTAAACCCATCTTTTAAACCTTTCAATTCCCCTGTATCTCTGGCTTGGAATATTAATTTTTTTCTGAAAATTGTGACTAAAGACAGTTTCTACAAAATCAGAAGAAAATCTGCCAAGACAGTTCTGCACTACACTTCCATGAAAACTCACTCTAATGAAATTTGTTTGCTCCGGTCAAATATTGTATTGTCTTCTAGATGAAAAGAAAATCTGGTACAGACTGCATTTGAGGAGATGACTGGGAATTACAAGCAGTCATCACCACTCTTGTTTAATCCACTTCAGCAGGAGCTGTGGTCATCCTCTCCCTGGAAGTCCTCAGGAGCTTTTGCTGTTTCCTTCCCTTTTCCACTGCATTCCCCAGCAGCAGTGCCAAGTATCAGATTTGCATCGGTGAGTTTGTTGCCCTCTTTTGGAGCTTCTAGTGGGATCTTTCCTAAAATATGCAAGAATTTCAGTCGCTGCATTCAGCAGCCATTCACTCACACTCATAGAAAAAGAGCTTCCATTTGAATGAACAGATGAAAGAGCTGCCTAAGGATTACGGTTTGAAATTTTCATAGATTGTTTTATTATACATAAAAGTGATAATCTCCATAGAATTAAATTACCAGCATGATCTTCTTACAGCCTGATTTTAATTTACTCTAAGTAACTATCCCAGAAGGTGGAGGAAAGGTTTTACTCTTCAGTTTTTTGGAATTTCTATTATTTGAAAAAGCCAAATGAGTGCTTCATTTGCCATGGACATTATAAAATGCTCTCACAGGACTCAGTATGCAATGTTTCCTTACTTTTATTTCAGCTCTTGTAGACAGCTACAAATAATTGGTTTATACAAGAGAAAGTTTCTAAGTGTTACGTAAGAATTTTCTGCCACTGGAGCTGATAGTAATAAAGGAATAATATGATAATGCAAAATAAATCATCTAACTTCCAACTAGAATAAGCTACTTTCCAAAGATTAGAACAGAATGGATATACAAAAAATACTTCCCAAATCCTTGAGATAAATCCCGTGCTATTCACCATGTCATATAATCTTTTTCACAAATTGATGACCCTCAATCTGAAAGCAGATGGTTCCATTCACAGAAATGCTTTTTAGGACGGAAGATATGCAAAAGGGGGCTTCTCGCATGGTTACAACTTTATATTAATGTTCAACCTTAATTTAATTCATGGTTAGTTACATCTTGAATTTGAATGGCTCTCTGTGGTGTCTAGGCTGTGACATACTTATCGAAAAGTGAGTAAAGGTGCACCTTCTATTCCTCCATTTCCCTCTGGCCCTGGGCTATGCACAGACACTTCTTCAATGCGGTCAGCCCAAGGAGTTTTCATGAACATGAGGAAATATTCACATGCACCCAAAATAGTGATACTAAAATAAAGACGAGACTGCTTTGCTTGTTTCACCAAGCTTTGACCCCACCTGCGTTAGCCGAAAATGACATCAAAGTGCATGTAACAATTCCAGATTTAACCCCAAAAGCCTGACATCAGTTCTATACTGCAAAATAGCTCTCTTTACTACATCAATCCTCTGCAATCTGCTTTTAGAATAAGAAGTGGTGATCATTTGTTTTTGGTCAAAATATCTTTTATTTTTCTGTTCCCCTTCCTTTTCTATCTTATTATTCCTTTCTGAGATGTCTTACACCACCCTAAAATTTAATTCACTCATCTCATAATGCAGAATCTCTTTAGTATGCAAAAATTGGTTGTAATGCTAGACTGTACAATGCAAAGAATGGAGATATTGTCCAAATAGCAGTTAACAATGCATATAAAATCAGCAGGTCTTCCTTCTCATTTTATTTCATCCATTTCATTTCATGCTAACAGTAGGATGACAGCTTATTGTCATGAAAAATATAGTTCCTGGGAAAAGACTTTTAAAGTGCCCTCAGTCTGGGAATTAAAACATCACCTGTAACAAGGTAGAACTGGTCAGAAATATCCTGGCACTTAAATAAGTATAGAAAATTAAGTGGATATACAGGTCACACATATTCTAGCAAATTAATCTCAGATCTATAGTGCTTCATGTATTTTTAAATGCCTACAAGCAGAACTGTTCTTTCAGCTCTGCATAGTGGTTCATACCCCCACTTTATGTAAATGCTGAACTCTCACTGATGTTTGTGAAGAATCAATTTTCGGCTGTCAGAGGAGTGTTTTCAATTGCACATGCAAAGTCAATATACAGGAGTGCCAAACTGGGCAGTACAGCAAAGGCTGTGGATGCAAATGCATCTCACTTTTGGTTCTAAACATAAGTCTTCAAGACCAATGTACAGACCATTGCATCGGCAGTATGGAGGGAACCTTAGAATGAGTCAGAGCACAGGCTTCTGCAGGATATTCACAGTGATATACAGACATACACAGGAAAATCCAACATACTTGAAATATTTTCTCTAGCAGGGGCCTTTGGTCTCCTGCTCACCATGCTCTGTCCTGCATCAAGACCAATGCAAATTAAATCGGAAAAAAAGTGGGTTTTTTATTTTAAATGATAGATATAAAGTCTATATATTGTTTGTGTGGAACCATATCCTCCATTTTCCACTTTTAAGCCAGTCATTTACAGTCGCTTGGACTGTAAATTTCTCCAAGAAGAGGCCATATATCGCATGCATTTGTACAGTCTCTTTCTACAGAAATAACAAAACAATAACAATAATTGTTATTGTCGCTATTATTATTAATAAAAACACAGCAGTTGCAGAAGTTAGGGTTCCCTTAGGAACCTCATAAAGATCTTGGTAGCTGAAAGCCGGGAGTTTTCCAGGGAAGTATGTTAGCCAAGTCAGTTTGCCTGAAGCAAAGATGAACAATCTGCAGGTCACACTGCTTCCCCAAAAAGCTGATTAGTGTTCCTCAAGTTTCTTTTTTAATTCACCTCATGTACAGAAAATACACAATGTGAATTTGTGCAACCTGAAAGGCAACATAGCATTTTCAGCCAGAGGAGTATTTGAATTCTCTTTTTTTCTATTCTCTTGTGCACCTAAACTTTTTTGGGTTTTGACCTTCCAACAACTGCAACGGAGGATGCAATGCACTTACTGCACATTGCATGACAGATATTTTTTCATTTAAGTATTTTTAGTCTTTGCACCTCAGGGCTCTGATTTATAAGCCAATGACAATTAACAGATTACTGTACCACATGTCAGCTCTGGGTCTGCTCATGTATTTAGCTGGTGTCCATGGGTAAAAATGAGATTATTTGACTTATTTTAGCTGACAATGAAAAGGATTTAGTGAGAGAACCTCTGAATACATGACTTCTTACCTGGTGTCCATTTTCCCTCCCTCATTTCATGGAGTTAATACCTCAGTAAGCTTCAACAACTTTTTTGGTCAATTCAGGTAGATGATGCTTTCTCAGCTGCACGCACTCTGATTTCTAGTTCTTTCTAGCTTCTTTACTGCCTTCTGGGGTTGATGTCTCTGAATGTTTAAAATATGCCATGCTGTGAGCTCTTATTCATTTTTACCACAATGTATCACAATGCTACTAAGAAGCAGATTTTTTTGAATCTCTGAATGAGTTTTTGAGCAAGATTGTCAATGAATTAAAATGTTTATACTGGAAGAGCTGGAACAATCAGATATGAACTTAAAGTCCCTAAAATTTGAGTCTTTGTGAGCACAGTTCCAGCTGATGTCCATTTATAACACGTCACTTCATTCAAATAGCTCCATCATTTTTTGCTCATAACCACCAAGAGATGTTAGGTTTAAATGTCATTTACTGAAAACTCTGACATTAACAAAATGCCTCAAAACATGTCATGATGACATAACACTGAAATAAAACATACAGAGGGAATATAAAGTATGTACCATTCTTGGGAACAATTTTACCTTTGTGTGTTCTATGCTCAGCTAAAATCTGAATATTCTGAAATAGCTCCACTAACTTCATGCCACCAAGGTCTAACATTAACTGTGCAGACCTGTTACACCTACTCAATATGAACTACAGAGAACTTCCTCTGGGCAAAGACCATGGTTTGAGATGTAGCCTGGACCTGCAGGCTGAGCCACAGAGGAGCGAGTACCAGGAGAGGGGATTGAAAGCATGTTTGCCTCCTTTTGAATATGCCCTTCAACTTGTAATGCGACACAAACTCAGTGGTTCACTTCTCTACCTGCGACGCAAATATAATAAAACACAATTTCAGGGATTAAAGTTGTACTGCATTTTGTGAGGCATTCAAATATTGTAGAACTGGGCTGGCGTAAACAAAAAACAGTGACAAAAACAGAGTCCACCAGGAGCTACTGCAATGTGTCATTAACTAAGTGGCAGGTAGTTGCTTTTTTTTCTTCAATTCAGTATATTTCTACTATTTAAGGACTAGCAATTAATATCAAGGAAGTGAATGTATTTTCAAAAATACCACTCATTCCAGAAATTTGTCCATCAGCAATTTTGAATGGCGTACAAAGCAGCAAACCTCCTTTGGAGCAAATGCTGAAGTGAACCAGCAATAATGTTAAAGCATTTCAAAAATATTGGTGGTGTAGCTCACATTTCTCTCTTTCACTTAGTATTGTTACAGAAGATAAGTCTTCTGATCAGTGGCTGCCAGCTTTAAGAAACAGTAATATATTTCTCGGTAATCGACTGCTACATATTACCATACGTTTGATGTGGTGGAACATTCATGTGACTTATTTTCCACTTCCTCAGGGTATCCTGGTTAAATGTCACATGCATTTTTCTCCCATGTTAAGAAAACAAAACCTGCATATTAATTCTTTTTAAGGGAGGCATAAATGTAATAAGACGGGAACATTGATTATTCTATTCATCTATAAACTACTCCAATAGACATATAAATAATAGTGGAAAACGTAATGCAGCCTTAATCATCAGCAGGGTTACCCCTCTGTTTATAACAGTCATGATAGATGAAACCTGAAGCCATCAATCTGATTGCTCTGATAGCAGTTTAAGCTAATTCACAACAAAAGACACAAAGTTAAAAAGCCAAACTATCGCATGTATTATACAAGCATATTGTTATTTAATGTAAGATTTAATGTAAGATCTCTGTTTCATTAACCAGATTTCTGCTCCTTAGTAATGAAATTATGAGCAAGCATCCCTGTAAATGTATCTGAGAGCTAAGCTGTCCAAGAGCTTCATACATGAAGAATTGCCCTTTTCTCACTCCAAAATGCTCGTGGTTCATTTCCCCAAATCTGTAGCCCAGCAAGGCAATCTACCTAGAAAGTGTTTGCTACCTCTGCCTCAAAAGGCACAGATCTTGGAAAGGAAAGAGCAATGAGTGAATAAACTTTTGAAAATGTTGTGCTTCACCTATTTACATACTACAAATCTGGCCTTCATCTGGTGTTCCTTACTCACAGTACCTCACAGAGTGTTAGCATGTTTAAACAGGAAAAATATTCTCTTTTTTATTTTACGCTTTAGGATATTTGTTGCAAGGAGTAAAGTAGAACCTGGGATTAACTTGGTTTTTTTACTACAACAAATAAGACAGAAACATGGGGCATTGCAAATTCAATGATTTATTGTTAATTTGCTCTTCTTACTCACCATTGACTCCTATGTCAATGTATAAGATAAACTATTTACAGATATTTATAGATTTTACTTTCCTTACTTTACATGACATATGAAAGAAAATATTTCCTTCTATCAGTTACTTTTTAACTAAATGCCAAAGGTTTGAACATATAAACTGAAGAAGTCTGCCCTGACAGCCAAATAAGACTGTAGCTTTTGTACTTTACATTATATTTAGCAGTTAGTCAGGTTTGATTCATTTCACTATATGCAGTGCCAAGGTATGCCCTTGAATCTTTTACATTTTTAAAAACTGAATGGATTCAGTGTTTCTCAGAAAGATAATTTTTGATTGTCCCATTTGCTTGAAGGAATATTAAAATTGGTCAAGATTTCCAAGGTTACAGCAAAGATACTCCTATGCCACATTGATATGTCGTCAAAAACAATTAAGTCTCTCTTTTCTCATCCATTCTGTATTTAGAAAAAAATCTGTCACATTGACTGTGATGTTTATATACTTTGTGCGTGTGTGATGCTTTGTGTTTATTTGTGATCCTGCATTACAGCTGAGGCTAAATAAGACCAGCACCAGATTTCAGCTGCCTGAGCACCAATGCTGCAAGGCGTGCTGCAGTCACCAGGCATCCCTGCTGCCAAAGCACCTCCCGCGCTGCTGTCAGGGGATGCAAACGCCACCCAGGATTCCCCCAGCTGTACCTGACACAGAAGCGGGGCCACTTATTTTCCATGGCTCTCCTAGAGACTGAGCAGGTTATTTTGTGGGGGCTATTCTGTGTGGATAAACACTCTATAATAAACCTTTCCCTCCGTCAGGACTGAGGAAGTTTAGCAGGTCAGATACCCAGCACAGGTTTTGCCCTGATTCTTTGTGTAGCCTTTGGTGTTGTGGGGATTTGCAGGATGTGGTTGGATGAATGGGTGCAAGAAAACCCTCCTGAATGGGAACTCACATAACTATTGTACTGACAAAGCTAAAATAGACCCTTTCCCACTCTCCCCACGTTACCTTGCCTTGTGCTGCTAACAGGAATAGGAAGCAGTATGTAATTTTTTTATTAATCTGGTTTTCATTCACATTAATGGCATGTCACACAAATCTGGCAGTTGCAATGAGGATCCTAATGGTTGTAAATCCTATTTACTTTTAGTGTAAGTTCTTCAAATGCCACCTGAGCAATGCAAAGCACTTTTGTTAAAATAAAAGTCAGGCCCATGAAAGAATAGCTTCTTGTCAGGTATTATGATTCAGTTATCTCTGGCTATTATACCAATCACCCATATGTACACAGCCAAGATACATCCCTTCTCCTATTATTCTTTGTATTATTTTTTCTTAGCCAGGGAAAGTTTCCCTGACATAGTTTTGACAATTCCACAATTAATTTGTCTTCATTTCATTGTGTCCTTAATAACACTATGTAGGCAACAGATGTCAAGTCCTTCCAAGTGGAATGAAGCAGAAGTGAACTCACATCCCTAATAAATTGTTTATTGAATATTTATTTTTACTTGGATGACAAAGTGCTAGTGAATCTGCCGGTGGTAAAGCCCATGCTTACATGGTAGAGCACAACATTTATTGAAGCAGCTATTCTTGCCAAATCTATATTGCATTTATAAATCTTCAAAACAAGCCCTGGTAAATGTCACTTCTTAAATGCTCGGCAGAATCAATGACAAGTGATGCTGTCTTTGCCCTTGAAGAATTCACGTGTTTGGATCCAAGTCCAAATTCTAAAAACCTGTTCAGAAACACACGCAGTGTAAACACACATGCAATGTAGCAGAAACACTGAGGAAAGAAAGAAAAAGTTACTCTAAATGCAAAAGTTAAATATAAACAGGAAAGCTTGTCTATTGTTTTTCTAGATTTCATTGTAAGCTGTGTGAAATACACTACTACAAAGCCCATTAACTTACTTCCATTCAGCATTGGAATATTTTACAGTGGTCTTCCAAATGCTACCCAAAAACAATCAGTTGCTTTTGACATATTTTTAGTATCCCATTAAGCACATTTTCAAATAAATATAAATATAAAATACAGAAAAAATAAGAATATAAAGTTACAATACCTAATTCTATCTAAAAAAATTTTGAAACTATTCTGGCATAGCATCAGGCAATATCATGTGCTGTATATTTATTTGCGTTTCCTGTGTATCTATCCTTCAGTTACTGAACAATAATTCTGAATTTTTATTACATCTTCAAGTTCAAAGAGAAATGAAGTACAAAAATGGAGCAGCACAGTAAATAATTTCATATCTCCTCTAACTTCTTGAATGCCACCAGTGGATTCTACACTGTGGAACAGTCTGTTCAGTGTCAGTGGGATGCCCATCTCCAAAGAGCAGAGCTGCTCTGCTAAGCAGCACAGTCCAGATTTGCTCGCATGCCTGGCATGATGCAACCCAAATGCTTTTCCAAGGAAAGCAGTGCAAGGTCCTCATTTTTCAGCTGGTTTTGTAACAGCCATGGTTTAAAAGAGTGTGGGGTAGTCTATTCAAGGCTCTGAATTACACAGCAAATGGTATTCTTCAAGAGCATGTCAACTGGCTTAGTATAATGACATGTTTCTATGGCAGAGCTGCAGCTATATCATCTTTTTGCCCATGGTGGATTTCTCAGTTAGGGGAATTTCCTCAAGGGGAAATGCTGTCAGCAGAGCACAAGGGAAGAAACCAGTTAAAAGAGAACCCATGGACATCCAGCAACGGAGAGTCCCACTCCTTCAGAGTTATAATCCCCCCAGCACCTTATACCCTCCCAGTCACAGAGAGTCAGGGACACAGCAGCCCTTGCTCACTCCTTTTATAAGGATCTTCTCTTCAGGGAGAAACTGGACATGTGGTATTGGACTTGACCCAAGCCTATCTTCAGTGCCCCTCCCTCACTAACCAGAACCAGCATTTCTTTTCTTTTTAGCAAAACCTACACTTGTTTCACTCACAAATGGTGCCTAACTTGTTAATTAAACAGAAAATAATTGGCAGAGCTTGTCACAGAAATGACATTTTAATGGTAAATGAAATCTTGGGGCAATATTCATTGATAAAATATAAGGTGAAATGGAAAAAAAATTGATTCAAATCAAGAACTTCTGCTTATTGCTAGAAGTCATCACAGTAAAAAAAAAAATTAGTCTCCATCTATTGACGGCTGCCAGACTGCTAATTGCCCCAGAATGGAAAACAGGCTCTGAAATGGGAATAGTTCAAAAGCAAACAAAAAACCACAGCCTAAATGGTGATGATGAGCAAAAAATGACTTCTCAAGCACACTTCCAGGAAAATGGAAGACAAAAAGATTGTGAGATACTTTGTTACTTTTTATTTCTGAGTTAAACAAAGCACATTCACAAAAAAAAATAAAAAAAAAAAGAAAAGTAGTTCTAATCCTTTCCCATTCTTTATAGTAATATTTGACAGACACAGGTGGGATAAACAACCTAAGTCAGTAATTTTATTCTAGTTAGTAACGTCCCTGGTGACCATATGTTGTAGCTGGTATGAAGAGGTTTATTGTGCTCCACGAGAAAATGTGATTATTAAATTACTGCAGTGTTTTATTCTAAATAAAATATAAAGCCACTGCTCTTACAATTTAGATTTGGTTTGTAAAGCTTAAAAAAAATGCTTGAGCACATGCCACTTCTTTTTCTCTGATTCCTGTATGCTTCATTAAATGGTTATTTTAATGCAACAATTGCAGGATATTTTGGATCTTTGCAGGAAAGGTGGATTACAAGGCAGGCACTAAATATCAGCAAAGGCATCACACATTGTACAAAATTTCCAAATGTGTAATACAAAGAGTCTTCCATTTCAACTGCCAACCCAGAAGATACCTCAACAGATAAAAGAAAAGATTGCAGCTCCCCTTTTTGAAAACCACATAAAGCCAAGTGTCAAGATGCTGGAAAGCTTCCCTTTCACCAACTTCCTTTGGCTATCTGTCAAGGAAGTGTGTCCTGTTTTCAGCTGGGATAGAGTTAATTTTCTTTGTAGTAGCTAGTATGGGGCTGTGTTTTGGATTTGTGCTGAAGCAGTGGTGATAATGTGGAGATGCTTTAGTTGTTGCTCAGTAGCGCTTACACTAGTCAAGGACTTTTTCAGCTCCCCATGCTGTGCCGGGTGCACGGGAAGCTGGGAGGGGACACAGCCGGGACAGCTGACCCCAACTGACCCAAGGGATATCCCACACCATATGATGTCATGCTTGGTATATAAAGCTGGGGGAAGAAGAAGGAAGTGGGGGACATTGGGCGTGATGGCATTTGTCTTCCCAAGTAACCATTACACTTGATGGAGCCCTGCTTTCCTAGAGATGGCTGCTGATGGGGAGTAGGGAATGAATTCCTTGTTTTGCTTTGCTTCTGCATGCGTGGCTCTTTCTTTCCCTATTAAATTGTCTTTATCTCAACCTACGAGTTTTCTCACTTTTACTCTTCTGATTCTCTCCCCCATCCCACCAGGGGGGAGTGAGCGAGCGGCTGCGTGGTGCTTGGTTGCTGGCTGGGGCTAAACCACGTCAAGTGAGAACCTGTTGGAAGCAATAAATGGTTCTCTATAAGTATCTCTTCAGTCTTTCTAATGCCATCTCTTCAGTCATCTAATGCCACGCAACTATAACTGATAGCCTTGATTTGGAATAATTTGGGGCATTTTTTAATGTTCCCTAAGTGCAATGAATTTAGGAGCTAGAATAAGACTCAAGGGGAGAAATGCAGCCTGTTCGTGGTATGGATTACAATGAAATCTAAATAAGATACAACTTTCTATTACATAAGAATGTGTTTAGTCATCTCATATTCTTCAGTCTCCTCCCTGTATGTCCCTACAAAATGTTTAGGGTTGTATGAAGGAGATGAAGTATGACACATTCCTAATCTGCAAAACAATTGAAAAATGTTATTTTTTACAGAGGCAATCCCACATTCATCTGCTGCCTGATTTAGAGTTTCCATCTGGACAGTTGGCGGTCACTCACTACAGTTCAGACTACCTCAAACTGTAGCACAGAGGCTTTGGGAGAATTCTGATTTAGATAGTAAGGGAAGAACAGGTTCTCACTAAAATAATTTCCGCCTTCAGATATATCAATCAAATGAACAGTAGTTTCATTTCCATTCTTCCAAAAACAGAAAACCACTTGAAAGCTGAAATTATCATAATGGGAAGTTTGTTGTGCCCTGAATCTCTAGATATAGTTTGAAATAGACCTGACAGGTTTAGTCCATTCATTTCTCTTCTATCCCTTCTCCATCTAAAACCAGATCTAATTAAGAAAGTTTAAAAAAAAAATAAATAAATCTGTGTAATGAAGAGAAAAAGCCAGTATTTCTAGAAACATCATTATTTCATTAGGGACATTCTCTGAACACCACTGTTTTCTGCATTACACGAAAAAATGGAACTGCAGTCACCCTCTCCTCTTCCTCTTTCTGTTACCATGTTGTTAATTCCAACTGCAAAGTCACTGACCCTTGAAATTATTTTCACATGCCTGGAAAACACATGTGGCTTTTCCTTACCTTTATCTTTCTAGAATTGCTCTTTCAAAATGCTGTGCGCCCCCTGGAAAATGTTAATTCACGCAGGATTCTGTTAACAAATATCAAAACTTAGCCTTAGTTTTAGCCTTAGAGACTTAAACCTCTAATGAGGGAATCAGAGTTCAGCTTGCATTATTCCTCACTAGTAACATAAAAACAGGTTCAGCATATGTAACACTGCTGCAGCTTAAGCACAGCAAGATATACCCTGAACTTTCAAATCCCTGCTTCTTATTTGTACAAGCCAGGCTATGAAAACAGACACTTCTAATGAATTCACTGAGAAATCCTTAGTAGAAGAAGCAACGGCAGACTTAGCGCTATAATATTTAAAGCAACTGCAAAATTGTGCTTTCATCAGGAAAGGAACAAAAGCTTTGTTAGTTTTGAAGCTCACATTTATATTCAGCATAATAATTCAAAGTATCATTGCCTGCCACTATTAGGAGACAGAGGTCAAATATGGCAAGTAAAAAAAAAATTACATTCACAAGCTATACAAAAGAGAAAATAGGCTCAAATTGTATGAAGTGCAGTGACATTATTTAAATGTCTTTGTTAATCAGGGTCCTGACACAAGAGATGGTGCTGAGAAGAATTTGCTCTTCAGACTCTTCTCAGCATGGGTCAAATCTGCTTAATATTCCAAACGCTGAGTCTAGCTGAACCGTGTTACCCCTTTATGATCTCTCATCTATTTTTTTTTCTCCATTGAATTCAAGATGCACTGGTATTTTCAGTTTTCATCACTGCTAAAGGGCAGGGAAGCTATAGTATAAACAGTGAAGTTCCTTTCAAGCCTTGTTTATAATGATTTATACATTATACAGCTGTTAGACCTGCAGAAATTTTTGCAGAAAGTCAGAACACAAAAAAGAAGTTGGGGAATGTTTACTTTTGACCTTATTTATTTTTTCCAGTTGCTCAATGAGAGACAAAAATTAGGACTATCTACTGATTCATACATGAGAAAATAGGAGCAGTCTAATTTCCACCCCATATAGCCACAACGGTGTGAAGCCCAGGCAAAGCAAAGGACGATGAGGCCCACAGAGCATCTAACGTACAGATGCTGCTCCTTACTTATCTGTACCAACATCCCATTTGAAGCACGCCCATGAGAACTATGAAGGATGTTTCAGATGGTCAATTGTCACCCTTTCATGGATGAAAAAAAAGATAAATAAAAAGGACCAAGCCATGCAGGTTGTAAATCTTAGCCAGTATGTTGGCCCC
>VZTV01057393.1:0-20106 GCA_013400875.1 Anhinga rufa
CTGCAGTATGTCTAGATACTATGCAGTCAGAAATAGCCAGGGACTCACTGAACTAGCTCACAGAAGCTGGGCATGTGGGAAGGGAGGGAACCTTTTAGTATTTTTCCAGCGATTCTTTTTAACTTTGAGCACTTTTTAAAAATTTTTCCCAGCATGAGCACGATTGTACCATAGAGAATTTGATGTAGAATTGCCATCTTTCCAAATGGCCATAATTTCCTATTGCTCTGAAAGGGACAAAGGTCATAATTTACCCACTGATAGGTGGCTATTTTGAGAACATTTATCTCCCATTATTCACAAGGGAACTGAAACTACAGCTAGTTCCTGAAAAAAGCATCTTCACTTTTTTGAAAATAATGTAGGAAATGGTCGTGTAGAGAGAGGGCACCATAGCCTTGATACCAAGGGAAGATAGCAGCAGTCTTAAAAAAAAAGAGATCAGGCATTTTCAGCCGTGGGGTGGGAGGCTCTGGCAGGAGAAGGGCATATTGCAGAGAGAGGGAGTGTAGGTGCACACGGCAATGTGAGTGTCCAATGGAAGGCTAGAGGCATGGGAATGCACTGTAATCACAGCCACAGAGGAGAAAACCCTAAAAGAACTGTCCTTCAATATCAGCTTAACCTAATCCAGGACCAGAAAGGTTGAATGTTTCACTCATAATAATAGGGTTGTTAACTGGAGGTGGTGAGAGTTAAGCTTTCCTGGATAGTGAGCACTTCCCTACCTTGACAAGCATGGATCTCTGAACTGAAGTCTAAATACCCTGCATTTATAACCCTTGACTGGGAATAATTGTACTGTGTTTCGATCCAAATTACAGACATCTACGTTATGCCATTGCTCCATTTTAACACAGGCTTTTCTTCCTACGAGTATTATTCCACAAAAAATAATACCAGTTCTATTCCAAAATATAGTTACACAATATAGAGCATCGTTACTGACTCGTTCTGGTGTTCTCAAATGGGTCACCTCCCATACCTCCAGCAGAAATGGGCTTTTGTGCAGAGTCAGATGAATCCTTACCCAACTTTTGGCTACTCTAAGTCACTGCCTTGTACCAACTGATGAGCTATTCCAGTGTGTCAGAATACTATGTCCTTCAGTCAGCTGGGTCTGAAGGATTTGGACTAACACAACAAACGTACATGCAAATGAGAGCATTTACCACTGTTCTGTACTTATTCAGGCACACAATTAGTCTTCCCAGTAGCAAGCAGCCTTCGTGTCCTTTGCCTGTGCAACATGTTATGCAGACCTGGTACAACCGATTGGGGTTTCTAGTAAAACTGTCATTTAAACAATAATAAGTAATACTGCTTTTGCAAGTTCTGTTGTTGAAGGAGCCTGGGCTTATGAAGAAATAAATGACAATTTGTCTCTTTGCTGTAGGTGTCTCTGTGCTCTAGATTAAACAGCAACTGAACACTGCTTGCAGTGAAGATGATGACCATGGGGTTGTGTAGACGCGAGAAGCCTGGAAGTCAAAACACTGCTTTTTGCCCTACGCCTGTGGCATGGGAAGCCCAGAGCACCATTTCAGTTCTGCCTGAGCTGCCTCCGAACCAGGCTGCTATTGCAATGCCACCTGAATAAACGACATGAGTAATTCTCTGCCTGGTTATTCATGAAGTCATGGTTGACCAAGAGCAAAGCTTTTTCTGACAGGCAGTGCATATCTCTGCAGCATAGTCTTTGTGTAACAGCAGAAAATGAGATTGAATATGTAAGAAAGTTGTGCTCTCTGGAAAGGGAACTGTGGAATGAATCAGGCAGAAGAAAAATTTATCCTAACAATTTCCTTTGCTGGGTGAATCAGTAGTCTATCAAGAATAAAATCAAGACTTCAATAAACTATCCATGCCTTAAATTTTTCTATCAAACAATGGCTCTGAAAGTGTATGATATAATACAAGCACTAAGCTACTTTTCTCGTCAAAGAAGCATGGATCTTCGAAACGAATAAAAAAGTGACTGCTTGCTGTGCCGCCATACAAAAATACCTGATTTTTTCTCCTGCCATTCAAAAAGCATTTTTGCTTATTGTATTAATATCATTCTAAGAGTTAGATTTTCTCAAGATGTTAAGGGAAGAAACACTAGTCTTTAAAAGCAACACATTAAACAAGCACTACCCTCACAGTCCCTCACAGCCTACAGCCTTGGACAACATTTGGAAGAGACTTGTTTCTAAGATCTTGCTATTCTCCCCTGTTTGTACTCAGCCTCTCTGCCTCTCTTGCTCTTATTTAGATGCAGTGAGGTATTGCTTTGAAATTGGGATGAATAAAAAGCCCTTGGCACAACCTCATCTCAGCCATATTAAAAATGTTCCTTCATTCCTCAGTCTGCCAATAGCTGAGTCCCTCACCTGTCCCAAATCAATACTATGATGTAGATTGTACAAACTTAGGTATCGACTGCGTGAGATTTCTATCGTACTGTGAAAAATCAAGAAGAGCTTTAGAAGGACCACATTAAAAACAAAGAGATAAAAACAAACAGATGATGAACAACACAGAACCAAGCCTCCCAGGCTATTAACATTTTCTACATAGATTAATGAAATCTGTTGAATTCCTGTCTTTTACATCTCAGAGCCTAGATCTGACTCTGAGTCATAAGTCAAAAAGCTAATTTGATACCAAGAATAAACAGGAGTAAGCAAAGGCTGGAGGTGTTCACTGATTCTCAGGGCTGGTTATTTTTACATGTGTTTGTGAAACTGTTCTAGATATAGGCCAACCTTTTTCTCCTTAGAAAATTGCTACACATGCTTTGGCTTAGATTTTTTAAATCAAAACCAAGATGTCTTTGAGACAGTTGACTATTCTCCATCATAGCCTCTGTAGCTACTTGTACCCGCACCAACATCCCTGCCTCCACCCTCTCATGGTTAGATCCCAGTGACTTTAGTGAATGGGGGGACTCTCTTTGACACCTGTGGGATTTTGATCTCAAACTTGCAGTATCATATGCATTTCATATAGGAAAACAGCCTTTGTTAATGCTTTAGGTTACATAATTTCAGTGCTGTGCTATTCCAAGACTAAGGAAAGAAGGGCCAGGTCTTCAGCAGCTCCAAATGACATTTCAATCATCATCAGGAGAGCAAAATTTCTCAATAGCAGCTGAAGGTCTTGTCCCTAAAGGAGTGCAGGTAAAACACATGCAATCGTGTCATAATAACTGAGGCAAGAAATTACATGTTTTTAGGGTGAGAACAGTGTTGATGAAGGAACTGTGACAGGAAATCATTTCAGCCCTTCTGCAGCAAAACATCTGCTTAGTTCCAAATCTTAGGACATAAAATGCATAATATAAACACTGTAGAATAAATGCCTACCTTTGCACACACAGACACAAATATTTGTACATTTGTTGCCAACTTGTTTAGATACTTTTTTGACGATGCATCTCCTGTCAACAGAGATATAATTAAGCTGCTTCCTTTTTATTGAGTAGTAGTATGCTACCTGCTACAGCTATTTCCTAAAGCCTGTACAGTCCAACTACATAATCACATAAAACTTTCGCCACTGATGCCTGTTGTTTAATGCTAATTTCTTTGTGCTTACTAAGAGAAATTGCTATTGACTGCTTTCATTAGGAAACTATTGACCCTTATCCACTGGAGCATCCTGGAGAAGAAATTCACTAAATGTGCCCATATTTCATTCTCTGAACATCAAGGTAGAAAAGTCATGCTGAAGGATACGGTTTATTTAATCCAAAATTAAAATTTTATAGGCTACATTACCTAAAGTAAATTGCTTAATACATTCAGATGAACAGCTGCTTTCTAAGTGTTTGGCTTCCATGTTTTCAAGGCCTAAATTAAGCTAAACAATGGAATATTTAGACTTCCAGGAGATGAGATATGCTATACCTAAATTTAAGAGGCAGAATTTAGATTCAGTGAAGCAGCAATTTTCAATGCATTCATCTAATACAGCACAAGACTATCAGCCTTCCCAAGACTATCACAGCCTTTCCAGTTTAATTTTCCTTTAGTAATAGCTTTTTCACCATACATTTTACATACTCATGAACTATATAGCAAAGAGAAGTGTAACAACTCAGTTGTATTCATATTTGCCACTTGCTAGCAACTATATAGAAAACCACCAAAGTACAGAGATCCAGTGTGCCCTAAAGATTCTGGAAGTTGGACCCAGCATTGATTCAGTTACTCTCATATCCCAGGCAAATACATTTTGCCAATGCAGAACAATTTTGGCAGTGAGTGAATCTCTCTGCGTCAATTCGCACGTGACATTGTCCTGCTTGTGCCCAGAGCCACTTGGCATGTGTGCCATGAGTCAAACATTTAAGGAAAGGACCTGCCCAGGCCTGATAATTTATGTGACAGGGCATACCTGTGCCACTGACTGGGAGACCACTCCAACTGCAGCCCTTCCCTGAAAGGCACTGATGGAAAGTGACAATTACGGACTTTATGTGATAGTTCAGGCTCCATTTTGGCCAATGTAGAGTAGCACTTCAGAAAGTCAGGACCTAGCAACACTGCTTTAAAAAACACCAGATTTGTTCGCATTCCTGCCATCAATAATCTGTGCAGCTCTGCAAATTCCTTTCAAGCCAAGCTGAAGGACGCAACATCAAATTCACTAATAAATGCCAATGGCACATGACATCTGCTAACCCCTTATAACGGAACCCAGATGTAACTTCCAGAACCATGTCACAAATTTTGTCATAATTTTGACCGTTTACCTGCTTTCTCCTCACTGATCTATCTCTTTGAACACAAGCCCGAGGAGAAGCCACAAACGCTCACTCCAAGATGCTGAACCACTTCTATCAGCTGCTCATCTAAGTTAATTTATTCCCCTTTTAAAAAAACGTATAAGTGGAGAGCAGTAGGAGAACACTATGTGTGGAGCAGAAAGCAGTGCTGTAAAATCTGAAAGCCATACAAGAATTTATCACACTGTTGACAAACTTCCTTGCAGTCTGTCTCCTACCACATCCATCCCCTTAAGACTTCTAATATTACAAAACATCCGAAGAGTTGCAAATAGTCACCACTGGGTTTTATTAACTCATTTGGAATTGTGAAATTGTTTTCTCAAAGTTATGGCATCTGTAACACAAAACAGTCTGTTTTCATGCTGCACTGATACAAGAATATGTATAGAAAAATGTGTACAGCAAAGCTATTATAAATGCCAGACTTGTGACAGGGATTTTTATGTGATCAGCAGAGGCAAATATCAGAAAACCAGTGCAATTTACTATAAGCCTGATTATATACCTTACCCACAAATTAATCTCATTGAGATTTATTTCAGCATTCCAAATTTTTACACATGTGTCTGTGTGGCTCTATTATTGATATAATTATTGTTTATTACTTCTGTTCTGGTAGCTTTCAAATACTACAATTAGAACAAAGCCCAAACATGCTGTACAAACACCTATTAAAACTTCCTGCACTGGCAAGCATAGGCTCTAGAAAAACACAAAGAAAGATGGGAGAAAAACAGAATAAAACAGTGAAAAAAGCAGACCCGCTTCTGTTCACTGCCTCTTCTTCCTTCCAAACTGTCGTACCATTTCCTTCAGCATGAAATCTTTGAAAGTTTAAGTACAACACTTCTTACAATAAAATAAACCACTGCCTTTCACTATTGCATCATTATTTTTGACTCTTGCTTGTCACTGCCATTATTTAAAGACCCAAAGCCTTCTGGGATTATTAAATTGAGCTTTAGTGCTCTCTGTACCCATTCAGCTTCATAATGATCTTTATTAATCACAGCTCTCTTCCCAACATTCATTACATAAACGCACTTAGCTCTGCCTCCTCACTCCTGATGTCAATAAAGACACCCATTGCTGCAGGTTTGGACCTACCCCCAAACGTCCCCAACTACCCCCAAATGTCCCCGACTACAGCCCGCTGCGCCAACATGCTTCTCACACCGCGAGCCATGGGCCCTTGTCGGTGGAAGTGTGCATCCTCCACGTGCACGCAGCATGTCCGCATAGCTTGAGCATTGCAGAAATAAGCAGTAACAGACTAACTTACTAATTGCTTTCCCAAAACTCATAGGGACAAAAATATGTGAAGTTCAAATTCCCAAATGGCCAGGCAGTGGCCTGAAAAGTGCTGACTGAGCTAGTGGGGCTGCAGGACCAGATCATGCTTTCTGAAAAGAGAGTGCTAACTATAGGGCACAGCCATTTATTAAGTTGGTTCCATCCATTTATTAAGCTGCCTCCTTTCACTTGCAACCTTCCCTTGAAAAATGGTCATAAGACATTTTTACACCCACCAGACTCACCTGACAGGAGTGCAGTGAGGTTTAAGCAATTAATGGTTACATGTTTCTTTAAGAATCTTCTAGGAAAGCTACTCCATGTATTACTAGTGGTAATCAGAAGAATGATTACTGGTGTGCTACCTCCAATACAGACCCATACAAAAACTTTATAGATTTGAATAGAGTAACCAGAAGAGGTCCCACTCTTGCATAACTTCTGATAAGGGATTTGCAAGCTCCTGGCAACTGACTTAGAAAACCATTACAGTGTACTCTGCGTGCACTGTTTTGTAAGATAAGTCACCAAGAAAAGGATTTATTTGAAATTTTTCAAACATCTTAAAAAAAGCGCCTTGCACTGTAAGGGGAGTAATCTGTACCTGCATTCACACATTTCCAAGGCTTGTCAAAAAGTTACATTTGCTTACACCAGAGTTTCCGCATTCTTCTGCAAAACACACCGTCACTCTGGACATAACGACATTACAAGGGCAAACAAGATAAAACAACAGCAGATGTTGTTTCTGTGCCCCTCTGCAAGAATTCCTGCCAGCTTGCTTTTCCTCCTCAAAATCTGCAGAAGTTGGGGCTCTGATGTCACCTTGCCTAGACAGCTCTGGGGCCTTTTATTCTGTCTAGTGTTATTACCAGCCATACAATAAGCACAGCCACATCTTCATCTAATGCTATTCACTGCATGTACGTAGTGTCTGCCTGTATTATGCCATTGTAAGCGGTGGAGGAAGAAAAGGATAAGCAGGAGGAATAACAAACAGGATTTTCTTGGAATGATGTTTCTCAGCCTTGGACTGATAATGGGCTGCAGTCAAATATATTCCTGTCATCACTGGCACACAAAGCTGTCTAACTTTGTAACATTTGTTTTACTAATTGAACAATCAATTATTAACACAGATTATTTTCACAGTTGTAAACAGCACTGCATACAGAAACCTGTTTGATCTGACAGAGCCTCTGGTCAAATTTACAGTCCCTCAAGCAACATAATAGCCCCTGGTTTCCATTAATGCTACCCTCTTGTACTGTTTTAGCTTCTTGGACTTTGCCTCTGCCCCTAAATGCCACTTGGCATGGCTCAAGTACCTGTAACAACCTATGTTCCTTAATCTCCTCATCTGCAAAGTCCCCCATATCCTTCCCTCCTTATTAGCACACTGACAGGGTAAGTTAAAACAGAAGTTAAGCATTCTCTGTGCTGGTTTTTGTCATCATAAAGTACTGTTCATTTGGTCAGAACAAAATGCATTGAATCTCACTACTTGACTCCAAAATCTGCATTTCCCACTGGGTTCACGTTGTGAACTGCAGGGAGCCCACCTGACAGACAAGAATCATCCATCCCGAAACTTCAGTGCTTCAAGATCACCATCATCTTGAATTTACACCCGTTAGTGCAGCCACCAGAAGAATCTCTCTGCTTTTCCCTCCTGCAGGGGCAGCCCCTCTGCCTGCTCTGGGAGAGGACAAGCCCTTGCTCTGTGGGAGCGGGCAGCCCACCCACCCCAAGCTTCAGCTGCTCAACCAGGGCCGAAGGTCAGCCTGGGGGAGGATTAGTGCCAATGTGTAAAACCTCATATCAAAGCTGAACCCCCAGGCTGTGTATATGTAAGCAGGCATCAGACCACATGGATAATAATTTTCAAAGCGAGATTCTTCTGTTATCAGGACACTCTTTCTGAAAGACAAACCCCACTTTTCTAGCCTCACCTGGGAGCTGCATGGGGATGTTGTGTAAATGATCTGAGACACTTCACTTGGATCAAACACGGTTATCTCTGCTGCCCCTACCCTGCTCTACTTTGGCAATGAAAACAACCGAGCTGGAAGAAGCATCAGATTTTCCATATACACAGGATTGAACAGATTATTACTGCGGGATCACCAGATGCAAAATTCACATCCTAAAATCCTTGTTAATCCTACCTTCCCACTAAGTAAATAAATAAAAGAACTAACAAACTGCCTTGGCATTAGCCTTGAGTTAAGGCAAGAAACCTTGACAGTCTTGCCCTTTCCCCCAACCTACAACGACATTTTAAAAACCCCTCCCAGATTCCTCATTGCTTTTGGTCTGAGAGTCCTTGAAAGGCCCTGCTTATACTGAGGCTTGTGGGAAACCCATGATTTGACTTTCTCCTGCCTGTGCATGCACACACACAAACACACTTTTGAGGATTCACTTCATAAGGGTTTTAGGAAATGAATCCTGAGTGTGGTTTAAAAAAAAAAAAAGAAAAAAAGCTTATTGATTCTTTGCTGGTTTGTTTGAGGATTCAAGCTGAAGAAACCAGGGAGAAATTCTTCCATGTGTAGCTGCTGTCCTGCAACTGCAAGCAGGCAGGCACGCAGGCGCCCCTCCCAACACACCCCAGGCACTTTCAGAGGTGCCCCCCATGGAGGGAGTTTCACTTGGTGGTAAATGAGGGAAGGAGAGCTCGGATGGGAATAAACCAAACTTTCCCCCATAACCACTGAAGGCCATAAGTGTGAAGAACACAAACCCCAGGCTGTGTGCGATGTGTTTGTGGCAGTTTGGCTTGGCAGTCTATGATAGTGGTGAACGCAGCTCTGCTATGTGAACCCCATTTCTAAACTGCAGAGCAGCTCTCACTCAAAAATAATGCTCAGCCAGGAGGCAAGCACGAGACAAAGTGTAGGAAGACACTGAAGATGCAGGAAAAACATTAGGGATTAGAACCCCATCCAGCAGTTTAATCCATTAAAGTGCAGAACATCAGCCCAATGAAACAGCATTTTGTCTCAGAGTTAGGCTGGGCTTTAAGAGACCAGGAGTAATTAATCATTGCTCTCAGCATCCAAGCTCTCATGCCAGGTGAACTCTTAAAATACCCAGATACCTTCTCCCAAATAATCTACTTCCTTACTTAAGTGAACAAGCCTGGCTTCTCACCAGTGCAATCCAAACAAGTAACAGATGGTTATAAATGCAGGGTTAGCAAAATTTGCAACAAGTCCCAAAATTATTTTGCTTCCCTCTTCTACAAATTCATACAGGAATTTTTGCCTCAGAGTGCCTCTGGCATTGGTAAATATACTCCAGTAAAACAGAGAATGAAAAAAAAATAAACCATTTTTTTCTACATCTTCGTTAAAATATTTATTGCCAAAACTGGTAAGATAGAGTATCATAGAAAAGTACAGTGTTTCAAGAAGTGTTTTTTGAAAGAGGTAAGAGTAGCTGTGTATAGTGTGGGGGAACTGAATTTTAACTGATTTTATGGCAAAAGCAGTAAAAGCCAATTACTCACTTTCTGTTTCACTTTTCCTAACCCTGATTCGTACAGGGGAATTCAAGTGTTCTACATGCTTAAGCAGCTATCAGTAACATGATTAACAACATTCCTGCTTTTTTTTTCAATATATACTTCGGGCATGATTGAGTGTTCCAGAGTCTTAAATGATTAAGGAGACAAAAAGACAGACAGTGACAAGGAGGAAAAAAAAGATAAGAAATGGATTACTCTGTAAGAAACCAAAAACTCCTCTAGAGACCCTAGGCCTTCAAGTTCATTTAAACATTAACGAACTTTACATTTCAAATCATATCTAGGAGGACAAGCGATAGGATTACACAGCTAGATCTATAAGCATTGATTTTGTCTCAGTCACAGATGCACACTGTGCAGTATTGGAAAATCTGCTAAGAAGATAGGGTTATGACACACAGCAAATAGCATGCAGCCGTGACTTAGATAAACCTTTCTGTGTCTTTAAAAAAAATGCCAAACACCCATAAGTGTCACATTGTTCAAAAATATAAATGCTTCTAGGAGCATATGCAGACCCCTCCTGATATTGGCATTTCCTTTAGAGGTTGCTACAGAACCTGTGTGAATCACTCTTGCCAGAAAACAAGTGTTTTGATTGATTGTTTTTAAAAATCACCATGTAGCTGTACATTTTAAAATCACCATATTGTTTCGTACAAAACAAGAGATTCGCATTGTGCATCCCATGACACTTTTGTTCCCAGCTCAAACAATCCTATGAGTTAACAGTGCACCATTAGTTTTAAAGCAATGTTTATATGACTCAGATTCTTGGTTTCTATGGAACCACGATCTAGTTTCTTAAATGCTGGAGAAATGAACTCACAAAGCAGCTCAAGAGGTATTGTAAGTCCATTTCTTCCTCCATACCTACCCCCAAACAAGAAGTCTTCAAGAGCCCTTGAGTGAGAATGGCAAACACAAGAAATGGACAACGTTGCATCATTCTTATTCAACTTTCTTCCTTCAGGTCTTTATCTTGGCTATGCTTCTTCAGCATAACCAAGAATTGTCATAGGCTATGGAGTGAAGGAAGTAAAGCAGGGAAGACACCTTCCTAAAGATTTATGGCTGCAAATTTGGATCTCATTCTGAAAATCTCCAAAGGTGGCTGCCAGCTGACTCTAATTTAAACATGTCCTGTTTTATTTGAGCTATGGAGTCAAAGGCAGCAAGACGTAACTCCCACCACATCCATTTAGAACTGTTGGTCCATAAACTTCTGCCTTTTAACTGTACTAGAAAGGTGTACAGCTAGGTATTTTGATGCAGTTGACCTAATCCTTTTTTAGGTTTTTTCATTCTAAAAGGAGCTATGTGCAATATGGTCACATATCATTATGCTACATAACATCACTCTAACAGAGAAGTATGTTATCAGAAGAGAATTCTCTCTGGCACTTTTTATTTGGCTCTGGTAAGTACTTGTCATGAACACAAGCAGAACCTGAAGGGCCCATACAGTCTATGACATAGTATGAACTTCTGCTGTGTTACACGACTATGGTTTACCCAGCCCTGTTGAGAAAACGTTGATGCTATTTAATCACTGAACTTAATTTTCTGTCTTCTGGCATGAAGCAAATTTAAGAAAATTAACTTCTTAGAGAAAATACTGGGATATATTAGGAAGAGCTTGGGATTAGATGTTCTAGTTGCAAGTCTCCAATGGTGTGCACTTTGTGTCATCTGTGCAGAGGATTACTAAGTGAGAGGACACTGACAGCAGGCAGGACATGGCCTGGTCTTTTTCTGGCAAACCTGCTGCTAAAATCACAACCAGTTAGCCATAATGCTGTTGTGTCGTTTCACCTGATCCTTCCTCCCTCTCCTCTTCCACCCATGTAGGTTTGGGCCTGGAGGTCTGTCTCTCCTGGCTCCCTACTCCCATCCCACTTGTGCGTTTCTTGGCTCCTGACCTTGAACGAAGCCACACGGACGGACACTATCAGTGCAAAGTCATGGAGCAGCAACCTCCACATCCTGATGCCACGAGCCATCCAGTGTCCAAATTTACTGACTTGTAAACCCATGCTTTCTCTCCCCAGCACTGGGCTAGGCAAAGTTAGAGTTTTATTTAGTCCACTAGAGCCCACAGCTGATCTGTGGTCTTAGATCTGTAGCATAACCCAAATACAATCTTTAGGTATCACTTGCAGAAAGCACAGAACCAAACCTAGTGAAACATACACTCATATATATATCTATATCTTAAAAAATGGGTCATCTCTGCAAAGGAAGCAGGTGCATGTGTTAACATGTAGGCATATTTTAGGGAGTGTGGGGGAAGACAGGAAGTAGAACAGGTTTTAGAGTTTACATTTTTCAACTTAGGTTTAGAGGGAAGGATTATTTCCAGTGTCTTTATATACTTTGAACTGAAATTTTAAGCACCAAAATCAAGGATCTGACAGAGCCCCATGAGGTCTGATGGACATCTACTGCATGCAATGTGATCACATATGATCTTTGGTAACCTACAATTATTATAGTAAAATCTGAGCTCTGGGTAATATTGGACCAAGCATCATGATGCCTAAGTGTTCAGTCTCTGAGAGTTAATTTAAGAAATAACTTAGTGAAAATGGCATAGATTTCCAAATTTTACTTGGAAAGACCCCTTATAATTTTTACTGAACTTCTGATTCACAGACATATACATCCAGTTGGGAATGGGCAGAAATTAAGATGGAATTTTAAGACATGCACTGATCTTGCACACAGACACTGACCCACATTTGTGTTAAGAACTGAAGTAAAAACACTTTGCATACTTGAACCTGGCCACCTTCCTAAAGGTGAGAGCTCTGGCTGCAGTGGTCCAAGAGAAACACAACCGAATAAGAGCTGTATTAAAGCATAAGGAGACAATACCCAGGAGAAAAGCTAGATGACCAAAGGAGGGGGAGTATTCCCAAAAATTATTGAATCAGCAAATCTGCGTGGTCAAGACATCTGAGCTCACTGTCTCAGAAGTGTTAGTAATACATAACTTCATAATGAAAGATTTTCAAAATAAGTGTGTGTATATGTACAGGCATAATGAGGCAAATTCTGCTTTCAGTTTGGCCAGGTATAGATCCAAAACAGGCCTATCAATTTCAGTAGAAATACACTTAACTTATATCACTGCAAATTAAAGATTTTTTAAAACACAATTAATCCAAAAGATTTGTGCTTAGTGAAGAAAATACAAATTAGGCAAGAAACTAAGTAGCTGTCTGCAGACTTTTAGGACTTAAAAAAAAATTGCAAACGTCTGCAAAAAGTTGCCAATGAACACTGAGGGAAGAGGAATTGATCTCTGACCACTGTAAGCTCCTAAACTACCACTTTTCAAACTACGTATTATCTTTATTTTTAAAGAAATACGTTAAAAACCCCCAACAGCTAAATCCCACAGTATTGCAGTGGCTGAGTAATAAATTTAAGGTATAGCATAAAGCTATGTAATCCATTGAAAGACATGTAAAATAAGTCAGGGAATTTATTGTATGAAAACTGCATTTTCTCCCTCCTTTTCGGATCATACTGTTTGAGTTTGTCTTTGCTTGTAGGATTTTCCCAGTAGTTTTAGAAGATAAGTACTTCTGTACTGAGTAAAGATCATGTGCTTTATGAAAAAGAAATAGCTATATTAAGACCTGGATAATCCCAATCCCCATCACTTGTAAAATCATAGTTCTACTTTGAATTTCAAATCCCTCAGGAAGTTCAGATTAATGCCTCCACAGCACATGCATAACACTGTTTACCCTGCTTACAGGTCACTCTTTAAGCTACTCGAATACTCTAACATCTGGACAAGCCAAGCACCGATTAACCAGGTCAGCCCATGTACATACAGTCTTTGTCTCATCACTCTTTCTTTTATTAAATATTGGCAAGATCCCCTTTGCATGGCTGCACAGACCCTGCATAGTTTTCCCATTATCTGTCATCCTGCCACCTTGCATTAATGAATGCGATGAGACCATACATCAGCAAAGACTTTTACCATTTTCCTTATCTCCTTGGCCATTTATTTTTTTTTAAAGAAAAAGAAAAAGCCTACAACACCTGATGCATAAAGAGTAACCAGCCAAGCACGCGGCTTACTTGAATAAACATGCCAAGTGAACGTCCTCCAGGCAGCAGGGTTTCAAAGACCCTTTTGGCAATGGGATAAATAGCGATGCTGCTGTTTGATTGCAAAATGATTCTCCTACTTAGTCCCTGCTTCATCAGCGCTTAGCTGCATGCAAAACGGAGGGTGAACAGCTCCCGCGGGGTGCGCCGTGCGTGACGGGTTAGCTGTCAAATGCTCCGTTGTCCAAATGACGCTGCTGCTGCACACTTCCCGCGATGAAGAAACAACTTACTGTGGTGTTGTGCCATCAGTCTTCCGGCCCCTAATACAGTTAGTTTGCAGGTATCAAAAGCTGATTAACTTACTAGGGGCATCCAAATGCTTCCTTGAATCGCTTGTCACATATTTGCCATGATTTCTATTCACTGCCCTGTCAGCAGGGAATGATAACGGGAGATAAACACCGAGTGTTGCATGCACGAAAGAACTGCTCTAAAACATGGCATAGCATCAAAGCTGGGCTGCCGGTAGTTTGACAATTAGACAATAAAAAGAAACTTAACTTAAAAACCCTACTACTTTGTCTGGTGCTTTCTTTTGAGATAAAGAGTGCAGACGCAACACCATGACTTAGAAAAGGAGCACCTTTCACTTGCTAAACATATTTATCACTGTCAGCAACTGAAGCAGAGTACAGATTCGCCAAAAACATACACTGGACCCCAGGCTATGGACCCCACATCTAGGGGCAGTATAGGGGGGATGAGCTCAACAGCAGCTAGCTGCAGCCCTGGCCAGCATTCAGAGACCTGCATGAAGCGCCCTCAGAGCCAACAGGCAATTTTTACAGATTAAGGAGGCTGCCCCGCTCTCCGAGCTGGCAGAGGCTGTACCTGGGGTTGAGGGCCCCACACGTCACAGCTAGGCAGGCCAGGAACCCAGAAACGGGGCAGGCTCCAGGGGAACTCACTGCCTCTGGGCATCCTGCACACACCTGCAGGACTGGGCTGTACCCTATAACCCCACGTAAATCATTCTAAAGAAGGACTTTAGGAAGTGCCTGACTTTGGCCAAATATGCCTCCTACCGATGGTAGCAGGCAACCCCACTCTCAAATGGCTTATCCATCTCCAGGGTGTGCACAGTCGCACCCAACACCTCTGATGTGGTCTCTGCACTTAACTGTGCCTAAAGCACCTCTGTTCCTTATGCCTCACGTACTGCAAAGTGGGCAAACGTACTCATTACCCACCTGAACACTTACTTCCTTTTTTTTTTTTTTTTAATTCAGGATAGCTATCTCATGCTGACATGCTTCTATGTTCTCCTTGACAAGACATGGCGTTTTTCTGTGGCTACCCAAGGCAGGTGCTTGAGCGTCATGGCAAGAATACTGTTACTTGGTAGCCATCATCAGGGAGTAACTGATGCAGGTAACTACAACCATGCATTTATCATCCTGAAGGGAAAAGTTAGATTTTCTTAAATATAAAAAATATGAAAATTTATTATCTATACCATTATGTTTATCACATCCATTTAAAATTATACCATTAACTTCCATTAACTGTTCTGTTCATTTATTAGCTTTATATGTTTACATAAAATGCTGCTATAAGCTCTTTGTTACCAACCTGAATTTTGATTACTTTTAACCACAACAAATATTAAATTAAAATAGGAAAAAATCCCTCTCCAATTGCATATATTTGTTCTGCCTCTTTTTACACAGCTACCTTTGCACAACTTGGTGAGAAAGATACAAAAATTCTCACCGTGTCATGTAGGTGTAAAAAGCTCCCTCAAAGAAGATTTAAAAATAATAACCTAGGGTGTGCCACTGACATAATGGCTTCATCTATAGCTGACCTAGCTCCAAACCTCAACCTGTATATGAAGCACATATGCTCGTAGTCACAGCTTCTGGCTGGCAGTGCTCTGTGACTCAGAATGAGCTGCAGTGGCACCGGGGTGATAAAGGGGATTGGCTTTTCTAACATGCCCTCAAACCATGTTTTTATCTATTGTATTTTGTTCATTTGTGTTTTCATCATTTTAACAGCTGGAGTAGCTAAATCTCTTGTAAAACTTCAGGGTTTCTAAGATCAATGGTTGACTTCTATCAAAAATACATGAAATCTGACAATGATTACGAGGCAGTTCGACAGCTGAACAAAACTCACTAGAGTCCTGCTTCACTTTACTATGGGTACAAAAACAGTGCCAACACTCCATATTTACTAAGTAAACTCATATACTTTTCATCAAAGACAGCATACTGTTTGTGACCTATTTTTAAATAAACATGGCAAGCCTTACCCGTGATGTTACCTAAAAGCATGCTCTGAGAAACAAGCAACCTGGTGAAGAGCAGATTTAGAAGGAGGAAAATAATAAGATAGCAAAAGCCATCAGTACTGAACCATTGTTTTGTTTTGTTTTGTTTTTTAATGTGCAACTGTATTACATAATACTATTGTGCAATGATTTTATAGCTATAAAGACCACTTCTTGATTAAAAGCTCAATGCACTATTCATTATAGTATTTTAGTGGATTAGTTATATAAATCCAGGTTTCAAGCAGACTTCTGCTGTATAATACTCTAGCAATCTCAGCAAACCACAGACTATATCAATGCAGACTAGACGTGCTTAAAGTGCTAGTTCTGTTTACCTGTAGCTGCCTTTGTAGCCTTGCGAAAAGCACCAGCCACCCAAGAAGGGCTTTGGTAATTGCTGGCTCCTGCCTTTGTCCTTTCCAGCAAGTCCACAAACCATTCCGCAGCCCAAGAGTAGTGCACACTTCACCACCTTGCCCAAATGCACTGCTTTCCTCTCCTCACGGTGTTAAGCTGATCCCCCTGCTTGGGGCAAGGTGATGGACAGACAGACAGCCGAAGAGCTAAAAAATTCAGCCTGGCCTGGGTCTGGAGCAAATCTCAAGAAAAAGCTCAGCCATTGCTTAAAGGGAGATTAAGACACATTAGCAAGCAATGGAAGGAGCTTTGCACTGCTGCTACTCCTGTTTTAGGGCCCTGGTGACAAAGAAAGGTCTTCCCTCTCCACCACTTATCCATATGGCACCTTCTACAAGCACTAAAAATTCATGCCTAATTTTTTTAAATGTATTAATTCCCTTTAGTTATTAAATTACATCTTAAAATGTAACATATGGGGAGCAATCTGCAGATGGGAGGGTGAGGAGAGCTCAGTATTTTACTCTGTACATGTGCTTACTGGAGTTCAAAAAGAAAGCGATATTTTGCATCTGGGAAAGGAGGACACGAGAACAACACTATATTTTAAACTTGTCACTTTAGGATGCATCAACGCAGGAGTTGATAAATTTCAGAATAACAGCAACAGGGAAATTTAATGCTGCGCTCCCCAAGCTGCTGAGTTGGAGGACACTTTACCACATTGAAATATATACAAATAGAAATACAAGGCAGATATGCTACTACCCCAGCAGAATTTTTTGCCAGAGCTGATAGTTCCAGCTCACACCCTGGGCAGCATGGTGGCTTTACTTCTTTTTAGTGATCCATCACCAATCCCAGCAGGAGTCACTAAAAATCACCCCAAGAAGGTAGTTCCCTTGCAGCTAGTGGATCAGCAACTAGAACAAACCTATGAACAAGTCTTTGCCTCACTTGAGCAGTAGCTTTGGAAAAGCAGGTTGTTAAGATGAAGGAAACCAGAATATGAGGTTGAGTTGGTGGCAGGAGCCAACAAAAGAAGGAAAATAAAATTTCACCATATCTATAATGGGAAAATCAGAGTTTGGATATGAAATAATTGTGAATTACATCTTTGACATGAGTTCCACTCCTGTTCCATACCTTCCATGCACTCTCCGGACCAGAGAGGTGTAATTAAGAAGGTGAGCAACTCCTGTGCAAAGGCACGAGATGCTCCACAAAAGCACATTCCACTGGCAGCTGTTGATAGCAGAAACTTCATTTTCAGCAGACTAAAGCCTCCCAATTTTGTAGGAGATTAGCTAATAAACTGAAACAGATGTTGCATGGCCTGATAAGGAAGGAAGGTTGCTGTCTTTCCTTCGAGCAAAGACAACTGACAGATGAGACTGCAGAGTTTTAGGGTGCATGGGAGCAATAAATATGTGGTACCTTGACACTGTCAGCCCTCACTGGGCCAGGGGAGTGTAAATCATGCCCTGGCACACTGGTCCATCTCCTGTGTTGTACAACATGGCAGCCCTGGAGAGCTATTATTCCCATCATTCATCTCCTTCACTTCAACCACCTCTAGACACCTGTAGGCGTTTATGGACAGCCTTTTGAGGCCATCTCAGGTTCTCCAGCTTGTGTCACTCCAGCATGCCACCTACTCAACAGGCCCTGGTCAACTTTAAGCTGTGCAGACTTTGCTCAGGTACCCAGCACAAAAGAGAGACTACCTACCTTAAGCTATGTTGCCCTTCCCCTTGAAGACTCCCTGCTCTGAGGGCCTCTGTATCAAAGTTTTCACTAACTTTTGCCACCGATGTTATTAAATAAATGGAGCTTTTGGCAAATTCTGAGCTGCTGAGAGGACAAAAAGGAGGTACATATCTGAAATATCTAATTTGACAGTCAGAAAAATGTCAGATGGATATACTAATTGCTTGAATTTAACAACATTTTTAAAAAAAGCTACTGTGAATATTACTGATCTAGAAAAAGTAACTGCTTAGCACTACCTCTTATATGCCACAGGGAAAACTACAACCATGAGCACAGCATCAGCTTGCTATCAGGATAATGATGGAGAACACGTGCAGGGGCAGCATTCACCAGAATCTGCTCAGTTTGGAAGAGAAAAAATTCAGCAGCCACGATGCTTTTTAGAAAACGGTAATGAAATCCTTAAAACCCCAAACTGACAGTCCTGAATCCCTTTATCAGTACGAGGGACTAATCACAACTGGAAGCTATATCCTTTTCAACCTTCTCTTTCTGCCTGTGTTTATCAAGAATAGATAGCTAAAACCATCCTGAAAGCCAAGGAGAGTTGCTGCACTTATTCAACAGCCAAACCCACTGTTGAGCCCTTCTTCCCAAGCATGACTTAATCTTTCCTGGCAGAACCATCTTTAGGGATATCCTTTCACACATGAGGACACAAAATGTGTCTGTAGCTCTGGCCAGACCCTACGCATCCTTTCCCAACCTCTTCTCACCCTCCCCCCATTCTTTTTTCCCATTAGTTGCCTTCCTCTACCCAATATTATTTATTACTCTTTTAAGGAAGTAACAGCTTAAGTTGTGATTACTGTAAAGGTGAAGATTTGAGATCAAATGGTACCAGAAAAATAATAATGAGAAATACTAACAGAAGCGGGAAGCAATTGAAAGAATTACATACTGAAGTTATTTAGTTGGTTAAGCATAAGCATGTGGGGTGTTTGTTGCACAGGCTATCTTCTGTTCACATTCCCTCTCTTTTTTCTATCTTAACTCCTGTGGCTTCTGACATTCCTCTTTACTCCCACTCCCAGTCTGCTCACTGGTATGGGACATACTCTGGAATTGGTCGTTGGTGTATATGGTGTGCTGAACTTTTATTTTTATTTTCTTATTTACTTAGAATGAAAATCTTTCTACTCCACAGTTCATTTGCTGAATTCAGTCTTGCTCTTACCATAGCTTCTCTAGCCAGACCACAACTGCATTCTTAGTGCCACCATTTGGATAATGGTGCTACTGGGTCTTGAACAGAAAACATGCAAAAACTGGTTTAAAATCTGTCCTCAATAGAGTTTATTCTTGTTACTTTTTGAATGACGGAGATGCTGTAGTTCTGCAATATGATTAAACATATTTTTTCAACTAGTTAAGCACACACACCTCCTACCCTCCAGAAAGCTAGGCCTTTTCATTATAGCAATCTTCAATGCGTGCTGAGCAAACTAAGGGATCCCTAAAAAAATCCACTATGTCTTCCTGTCTCATCTGTTTATTAACACTGGGCAGAAGAAACAAACCTACATCTCTGTTAATATCTAACAGGAAGTCCTTATATAAGGATATAATAACCATTTTCTCTCATCATTCTTGTTTGGTGAGACAGAAGCAAGACAACAGAGTTTAAGTAACGCTGTGTTTTATATAAAGGCCATTGTATGTTGCAGATTATCCATGTTGTATCATCAGGTGTCCAAACCTATTGCAATCCAATCACTGTGAAGTTAGCATACAGGCAGTCACTATGTCAGAGAAGCAGATGACTTCAGATGGCATAAAATTGAGAAGAGGGCTGGAACAGTTTTGCCACCAAAATCTAGTTGCCTAATTTTTCCGTCCCAAGTACTAGGATATGGGGTTTCTATGGAACCCACATTGCCTTGCTTGAATGCTAACTGCTGGTTTGCTTTTCAAGAAGGGATTTTTTCCACAGCAGGCTTACCATAGCTGCCACTCCAGTTA
>VZTV01057393.1:20119-39273 GCA_013400875.1 Anhinga rufa
CAATTAAAAAAGTTTTTTAAAAAAAAAAAAAAAAAAAAAAGAAAAAGAGAAAAGAGTCTCCACAATAAATTTGAGTTGTTTTCCTTAGAGGACCTAGAAAAATTATTCAAAACAGAATTCCACTCAGGAGAATCCCAGAAAGAGTATCAGAAGAAGCAACTTTGTTCCCAATGGAGGTAAGAGCTCTTCTCTAAAAAAAATCTGTCTTCAGGTCCATCATTTTATTTCCCATCCTACCATGTCCTAGACTCTGTCAGTAAATTATGGATGGGTCCGTGATGCCAAAGTAAGTTTAAGGTCTTCAAGGAACAAAGGTGGTAGAGAAACAGGCATCAATACCCGTTTAACTGGCACCTGACTTTATGGAAAATTTCACTTCAAAAAAGCATATCTGTAAGTTATGAAGACATTTACGTAGGATCAGTATCATGAATGCTATTTTTCTAAACAGTCATGGGATGAAAAGGCTCCATTTGTCCTCTTCATGGCCAGCATATGCTAAGTGAACACCTATTACATTGAAATGTTACAGCAACTCCTCTCTTAACCTTGAAAAGATCCTGGAACTTGTTTATAAGAACAGCAAAAAGAAGAATAACTTAAAAATCTGAAGGTCAATGATTTAACAAAACCTTCATTTAGAAATGTTTTCTCCCTTTCAAATTCATTAGAGGTTACTATTTTTTTTTCCCTAGATGCCCCAGTGGATGATCTTTGAGCATTTTGATGCTCTCCATGGATTTTTATTGGTTTTTAGTTAATGTGGCATCCTTTTCTAACCTGTTACCTTAAGACTTTTTAGCAGTAAAGAGGTGAAAAGCTTATAGCTGGCACCTGCACCTTTCTAAATGTGTTCCACATAATTGTATTTTTCTATGTTGTGTTTATTTCAGTTTAAGGACTCAAAGTAGAGCTTTTCTGATGTTTTATTATGGACAGCTGTTCTGTAAATTACAAAGGATTTTATAGACTATAAGAAGTGATTCACAGGCAATCTGCTTTCTTAAGATAACTTTCTAAAGGTCTTTCCTCTAGGCCTTCAGGCTTGCAGGAAGAATTCTGAATTTAAACAAGATTAAAGTTATGATAATAGTGTCCCATTATGAAACCTGTTCCTGGCAAGTTATGTTGAGAAGAAGGAATAGCTGTATGTCTTAGTTTAAGATAAAGGCTTCTTTTTCTTTTTTTTTTTTTTGCTTTTCAGCTTATATGACCCTTAATTCATGTAGCTGATCTCAGTGATATGATACAACAAATAACAATACTATGCTATTCCTCTCTAGAAGCATTATTTACTTCTTTGCTGGAAAAAGGTTACTGGCATTTGGTCAGTTTTTCTTTTAAGCCAGTAATCGATATTTGAAATTGTGATCAATGTCAGTTGCCTAAGAAGTATTCACTTAACAAACTGAGAGTCTTTTTTATTTAACTTTCAGTTGTTTAGAACTAACATTTTTCATGTTTCTTTCATAGGCAGAAACCTGGAAATTACTTTCTTTAAGACAGAAAAGAAAATCCAAACCACAAAAAGAACCAAGATAAGTTTTTTAACCTCCATGCCTGCTGCTGCTTACCCCTGCCCCAAAAAACGAAAGCTAAGACTATCAGCAAACAGCCAGGCACATCACGGGAGTGCCTCTCAAACTGCCACAAGGAAACCTCCTTGCATCGCTTAACAAAACAAAACCTGTTGTCTTTTAATGCAATAAAAATGCGGTGGCTGTTGATCACTCTTTACCATACCTGCTACTTCAGAGCCAAAGCAATACCTTCAAAAGGCAATCAGCCCTGGATCTGCACAGTCACTAAGCCCTTAGTCATCCCTGAAGCCTCTTTCATTGTACAACAAAAGCTAGAGTGGTGGAGAGTAAGTGCAATTCTTGTGATATTAAGCTCCCAAATATGCAGAGACCTCAGGATCTCACCATTTGGTACTTCATTTGAGTGAAACAGCCTTGGTGGGAGAAAATGCATGTACATGCCGTGTTGGGAGAGGAGATGCTGCACTTTCCTCAGGACAGAAAACAAGATGGAACGGTGATCTCGTCCAGTATGTCAAGTCCTTTGTGTCTGACCTAAGCACAGAGTGTAAATTAACAGCTATTTTTCACAGTTACTTCAGTGCATCCCATCCTACATATATTCCGTGTCTAAAGGGTCAAACACCAACACTCCGGAGAAGTTTAAAGCAAGACACTCAAGTCTACTTGCACATGACTCACAGGGAAAGACAAAAATATTTGATTATGACTCCTGTAACAGAGATCTTTTTTTAATCATCGATTGTATCTTTACACTATTTTTATCTGCTATGAAAACAATCCTGCTGAGCCGAGAGTGAGGAACAGGGAGTGCACTGTGTGCACGCAGTTAAAAGCAACTGCATGGCACTGGGAACCCTGAAGAAACAAAAAATAGAATACGAACCAAAAAATAACCTCACTCTGCTCCATTCACAACACCTAAAACAACAGGCTGTGAAAATGGTTTCATTAAAAAATAACAAGCGCACGCTCACCAGGGGATAGATCAGGGCAAACGGAATAAAAAATTCTTCAATCATTGCTGAAGTAGGTCAACCAGAATTAATTCAAAGGGCAAACATTCAAACTGAGCCTGCCACCCCCCACCTCACCCCACCTCCCTGCTGCATGTCTCTCTGCCTGCCCTTTGACAAGGCCAAGTGGGGACCTGGGCTGACTTATTACTTAATTTTGTACGATGCACTCGCCGCAGTGGGTCTCTTTCTCTCCTCAGTGTAAACTGATAGGCCACAGATTTCCTTCGTATTTACACCAGTGTGAAACACAGCATAGCCCGGTGGTGTCTGGGAAGACAAAACAGAGAGCAGCGTGGCTTCCCAGATCAGAAGATCAGCCCTAAGGACACCTTCCGACAGGGCACAGGTCGTGCAAATTTCTGCCAAAGAGACATTTATGCTGGCCTAGAAGCCAGAAAATGTGCAGAAAGCAAATGCCAGGAGATAGGAGTTGGTCGAAAAAGCCTATGCAGTAGCCAGCTGCAAACCACGAAAACCTGGACTGCTCAGCCAGGACCCACATCCTGCCCTGTGCTGCTGGGACAGTGCCCTGGGACACAACACCTTAGCTACATACATCAGCTGGACTGGGGCATTGTTCCTTGAGCTGACCTTCTTCCGGCATGAACTAGCTCTAATGTATTGTACAGTATTAATTGACTTAATGGCTTTCAGCTATAAGGCTTTTGTATGCTACAAAGCTGGCCTAGCACTAGATGTTCTTCAAAACTTATTTATCTTGCGGCAATGGATTTTATGAATCGTTATTTGGTTTTAAATCCCCTCTCTCCTCTCCCAGGTGAGCTGTCATTTCATTTATAGTAGGAGAGAATAATTCAGGTCATCACAAAAGAAAAGCTTTTTTTTTTTTCCCTTAGCTGACTCTAATAAAATACATTAACCTCCCCTTGCCCAACCCATCAGCCTTTTCAAACCAAACATCACGACCGAGCTTTGAAATGCAGGCAGGCAAAGGTTAACTCTGGGGGGTGCAGTCTCTTAATTGTTTTATTCAACATCCCGTCTAATAAAACAACTGACACACTTTCCCTCCTTTCCCTTCCTCCACCCAAAAAGGCAATTAACCCTATACCTAAAAGAGCATATCCTGATGGTATAATGAAGATGCGTCAATTTTCCTTCATCACCAGCAATGCCATGGCTGGACCAGGGGCTAAGAGCATTACGTTGTGCCCGGATTTCCAGCCTGCGGAGGGCACCGCCCCAGCTGGAAGGGAATTGAGGCATTTTGGGCAATGATCAGGCTCCCCGCAAGCATGAAAGGGAGCTGCTGCTTTGCTGCATCCACAAATATCAGTCAGCCCTTTTAGTCAAGAGGCAAGAGAAATAACATGAAGCTTTGGTGTACTTGGTGCTTCCCCTGGAAAGCACTTAAGGGAACTGGGATCCTTATAGTACCTGTTTCAGATTGCCTCTAAGATGAATGCAACCAAGCTTAAAAAAGTTAGAGGTTTTCTTCCTTGGGACAGAGACCCCTCCTTATACACACCACTTAAATCACAAAAGCTGGATTCTACTTCCATCAGTATCAATAGGGATTTTGTCCTTGATTTTAGTGAGAGCTTTATCTGCTCCTAAGAGAGAAAATCAATGCCCTATAAAGCTGTGCAGACATGAGATTGGGTTGCTAGCGGCCCTCTGCTGGGAGACAGATTGGGGCCGTAGTTTCTGCCGTGCTCTTTTGTGAAGCCAACATCAACAGATAAGGGAGCAATTCCACGCCATCTCCTGTGCTGCGGCTACGTGCAGTCTTCCAGTGTATAATTTCCAAGAGACGCATTTAAAAACCTTACTGGATTACTCAAAACAAGAGACTGAAAAAAGTCTGCCAGTGTTCGCCTTACAAACAGGCCCCTCATGACAAGCTTTTTCCTCCTGCTCCTGCCAAGAGCATTGCCTACCCCACAGTGGGTGCACCGAGCCGTGGCGTGCGTCCCACCAGTGCACAGCGCCGGGCTTCTCCACCGCGCCCTGCCAAGGGAGGCAGAAACTTCAAGCAGCAACATCATTGATGTCTCGTGTATCGTTTTGCATTACACCCATGGTCATGCTGGTGCAATATAGACCCTGCAGAGCCCCCAGCTAAATTCAGCACTTAGTATAAACGGAGTCAAACTTTGTCAATGTGCTCAGGAAATAATGACCGACATTATGGTGTGCGTCGAATATCTAAGCCTGGTCTTGAGGGAAGAGAGGGCATTTAAATGAGCTCTTCTGTGCAAGGGGAGGAGTGCAAATCACTTTATTGTGCTCTTACAAAAAAGATTATTATCAAAAACATTATGCTAAACTCTCATTTATATTTAAGAGCAATTTTACTATTAATTGTCTGGGCTCCCCTTACTCCATAATTCAGTTTGTCCAAGCCTGTTTCAGTTTCATGAAACTGGCATCTTTATTACAGCCTTGGGCTACAATTTTCCGGCAAGAATTGTCTAAATGCAGGTTTTTTCCTCTTCCTGTGTAAAATGCTCCTCTCGATTACCTGTGAGCTCACTCCCAGGGGGCAGCAGAGGAATTTGTACTACTGAGTATCTGTAAATTGAGACAAAGGCGTCCATGTCCATCATCAACCTCTCCCACCAGGGCTTTCAGACAGCCTGACTAATTGGGAGAGAGTCTTTCCCACCCCTGCTCATGGACAGGGGGTGTCCCCCTGCTCCCCTCCCCTTCCAAAGGCCTGAAAGAATATTTATTTCCCCTCCAACCCTGAAAATAATTAAGCTGACAATTTGACATTATTTCTCACATTTCTGGCACCTTGATTTCTTTCCAAGATTACTCTCTCTTAGAGAGTCTTCTTAGCATCTCCTATGCATCAGAGAGTCCTTTCCTTTTGCTCCTGCAACTTAACGCCTGCATAGGCTTTTTGACATGCTGCACAATCCATGTCCTTGTTCAGCTCTCTATTTGGAGACAAGATGATACACCACAGTTGTTAATGTAAAACAAAAGAGCGGAACTATTTCCCTTTTGTACTCTGCTTTCTCTTGCCAATTATATGTATCTGGAAGACTTTACTGCGCTGGTTTTAAAACACACATAAACGGAGCATCTGGACTTTGTCTTAATGAGATAAAGTTTGGTCTACACCTTCTCAGAGGAATTCTCTTTACTGTATAATTGGTAGCAATGATTTCAGAAGCAAGCCCTCATTCTGCCAACAGCACACTCTGTGAGGAAATGAGGGAGCTGAGGAAGGAGGCTTTCCTTCTCAGGAAAAGTTGGCTTTTGCCTAATTAGAAAAAAATCACAGCGGAAGAAAGTCCCATTCTGCTGACCTCTCAAATTCTCCAAACGCTGCGGAGTAAAACACATCCTCTTTTGAAACTCCAAGCCACGAGATATTTGTTTTTAGAGATGAGCTTTGTAATGTCAGGCATGGAAGCCCTCCTTCTCACTCCTTTAGGATGCTCTGATACAGAATTCTTGGCAAACATCAAAAGCTAATACTTTATCCCCACTACACTGAATTATCAATGCAACTCTTAAACAGGCAGACTTCCTATTCAGCTGAATGCTGAAAATTTGGAAGAGATGCCCATAAATATTTTGTGAAAAGTCCAGCCTTTTGATCCCATGGAGGAAACCAGATCTCAGCCTGCTTTAAAAAACAGTCTCTAGATATTCTCTTTGCAGAGCTGGGCTTGAGAATGTCAGTGACGCAGACTTCTTGCTGGAAGTGAAAGGAGTATGAGTATGACTTTATTCATACCCCAAACAGAGAAGATAAAATAAGACTTTCCCCCTGTCGCATACTTTGAAGTGAAATGGATCAGTTAGTTTGGGGTTTATAAGAAGTCCCTCTTTCAGAAACGTTCTCCAAATCATTAGTCACAGCCTGTGCATAGGAAGGAAGACAAACTGATTTCCTAGCACTGCTTAGAGTCTTCATTACTGAATCTCTTTTCTCACTTCTATCTACCATTCCTCACATCTTTGATGAGCCTTCCCTCACTCTTTTCTTTGCTACCTTTTACTCTTTTTATCAGAATAAAATGAGCAAAAATGAATCTCTTAATAAAGGTGGAAAAGTATAATAGACAATGTTATCTCCTCCGTAACAAAGTGCAACATTTCGATATTCCACTCACCATCTTTCTCTGCCACACAGGTATCTTTAGCCATCTATCTTCAGTGCCACTTGGCTCTGTAAAGTTAGTTATGCTTGTTACACATTTGTGCTGGGATGGGTAAGGGAAGCTGCCCAGAGGCCTGCACAAAGCTAAGTGACCTGTTGCATCAACACACTAGGAGACACAGTCATGGTACCTTTACTACAGGGGAAAAGAAAAGGCAGGCAGTGCTCGTCTGATGCTGCTGTGAGCAGTACCCACCTCAGACACCCCCACAACACGTGTTGCTTGTCTCCCTTCCCTCCAGCCATGGGGCCAAATTTATTCTAGAAGGACTCCGGTGTGCTCTGATGTAGAAGGGACAGGTTTTTACCTTCCCTCACTTTATCTCCTCTAGGGGTGGCTTGGGTTAATACAAAACTTGTCTGAGTGCTTGCCAAGTTGTTCTTTCCAGTATGCACTTCATTGTACCTGCCTATCTTGAATTATATTGCCCAAGTTTCCAGATTTCTTAGGAATTTTCAGTGTACTGTGTGGCTGCACAAATGTGTTCCTGTTGTGCCAGCAGTCACCTCTTTGCTCCCCCTCCTACTCTAAACATGTTTAACAACACCTGGTCTAGGTTTGAACCCTGCCAGCTACGCATTAATAACCTCCTCCTGTGCTGAGGCATAGATATCAATCCTTGTATTCTTTTTTCTATCTGTAATCTAGGTAATCTAATTACTTCTCTTAATCTCTGAACAGATCTAACTTTACCCTCACCCTCTAGTTAACAAATTTCATTAACAGTCTTTATGAAAAGAATTTTATAACAAGACATTTGAAAAAAGTAATTAGTTATATCTATTTTCTGATAACACAGTTTTTTCTTCTGCATTGTTTTAAATATTTTTGTTAAGCCAGTCAAAGACTGTAGGACATCAAAAGTAATAGTATGCTAATATATTGAAACATCTTACATCTATTTTCCTACTATGGAGATTAAATTTGCTGGCCACAATATAATTCCTGCCACTATTCTTGTCTTTTAAAAAGAAGTCTTTTCAATTGGCAACTGTTAGCATTTAATAGATGAGGTTGTTTTCAGTGATAAGCTATACATGTTTTTAGAGTAACTCTGCTACTGCATTTTTTGGAAATCTCACATGAATGCCATCTGGTCCCAATGATTTATTGACATTTAATTTCCTGAGTTGCTCCATTTCACACACGCACACAAATGCATATATATGGATATACAGAGAGAATTTTTTTTTTAACATCTGTCAAAGGGAGCACTACACCTTTACTCTCTGGAATTTCCCCACTCCAAATTTATTCATCATTCTCAGTAGCAAAGACCAAGGAAAAGAAAATCTTGAAAAGCATCTGCAGCGTTCTCTTCTTTTCTGATTACTCCCTAAATGTTGAGGGACCTGGCTTCCTGCTCCTGATAGACTTCAGCATTAGCTTGCTATTTCCCTTTGGCTAAACACATCTTCCCAATTCTCATAGCCCCTGATGAGCGCCCTCTTAAAACTTACCTGCCAATACATTTTACTTCGCACCGTAAGTTTACAAACAGAACATAAGATGAATTTCCATCTGTAACACTGCTTTCAAGGCTGAGGTCAGTTATATATCTTGTAATGCAGTTTTGCACCTTTTGCGTTAGATATGTCCAATGCAATAAGAAGTTACATGTAAGTGAACACATATAAGGAAATCTTGAAGTCTTTTTCAGTACCATGTCTTTCTACTTACACTAAACAATAAGAATGACACTTTCCATTACAGTATGAATTACTTATGCATATTTTATTACATAGTATGAATTAATTATACTGTCATCACCATACAAAGGGCTTAAATCAGTTGCCTAAACATAGGCATCTAATGTAATTTGAGATGCTCTCTCTTACAATTCAGGCATCCACTGGGTTGGGAAGAGTTAACAATTTGGGGGAAAATACTCCGGTTATGTTTTACATAGCATTTTGAATACCTTTTTTCAAGCAGCAAGATTTACCCATTGAAAGGGAGATGATTAGAAAGGAAAAGTTCTGGATGTATTGAACAGACCAAAGCAGAATGTCAGTTTTCTGTTGGTTTGTTGTTTTTTTTCCTCTGTTACTAATGACCATAATAAATAGGACCCATTGGAAGAAATCTTTAAGCTGAAAAAAAGCTGAATTATTTCCATCTCTGGAATTTAATTCACAAAATGTAATGCTCCCCGCCCCCTTCCCCCCAATGTTATAGTAAATCTGAATTAGACAATGAAAATGGTCTTCACTAAGGTACTAGCTCCAGACAGACACATGAGACCCTTCAGAAAGGGGGAAGGGAAAAATAATATTTTAAAAGCAACTCTGAAGCTAGTACAGCTTCAGGCTCACATAGATTCACACGTGTCTTTCTGATATAAATATCACACCCCTATCTTTAGGAAAGACACTGGATCATGACCTAATTCCAGTAATACTTGAGCACTAATAAGGATTTTTCATGTCCCTATCAAACCCTCACATCTCGCCTCGAAGGAGGTAGGTATTATTTCTTACTCAAGGCTAGAATTTGCCAGATCTTTAAGTCTTTGTAATTTGATTCATTTCCCATTCAGTGACACTAGTGATGCCAGGAGACACAGACGTGTGTGCAGGAATTTTGAGGACAGGGCTCTTGATAAAGGTGGTAATTAGTGCCCCAAGCCAAGAAGTGGATTTCTGGAAGGAAAGACTGCAGTGAGGGACCAAAATGAACTCTTCAGAACAATTCTGCTGTGAAACTCTTATTCTAGATGGCTTCTTAATGAGATTGCTAGGTTGAATTCACTTTCAACTCTTACCTGACTTTGATCTCAAATAACAAGAGGTCATCAAGACAAATACTGCTCATGCTTTAAATGACATAATGATGTTCTTAGGAAAACCTGACAGATTAAAAACTAGCCCATTTATTCCCATAGTCCTAAGAGACTGTTGAGACAACTGGATGCACAAATTAATCAACCTTATACAAAACAGAAAGAATTTTAAAAGTTCATTCTTCATCATAGATGCCATTTCTATTATTTGTGTTTTATTCAGTTGAACCAGTGAAATCAGAAACATTATATAGCACTTGCAGTTTGTATTAGGATCAAGATCTTAACTCATGGTTACTGTATTAATAACTATGTAGCACAAAGCACTGCAAATCCAGCTCAGAAGTATAAACCTTGGGTTTTCCTCAAAAGCAGAAAAACAAAATTAAAACCAAACCCCTCCCCACCTCCCCCCCGGTGAAAAACATGGACTTGTCTTGTCTTATCATTTGGCCCCATCTTACCCATTTTATCCTCTCCTGTCATGGGGCTCCTATGCACTGGCAGCTCAGGGCTGCTTCATCTCTGCCTGCGCAGGAGCTTCCACGAGCGCCTAGCATTTGCTGATGGCTTACAGCTCTTGCAGCATGCCTGCGGGCTGCGCTCCCATGCACTCAGGTCTTACTCTGATGAAGATTTTGGATGCCGTCAAGGTTCGCTCCCAAATCTCAGACCTCATCAGTGCTTCTAAAGCTTAGCTGCACCCAATTAAACCTACCTAGCAACCACCAAACTAAAGGCTCGCACAATCTTCAGAGTGTAACGTGGCTTCTTTATAAAAGCGGTAACTTTAAACGGTGTACTTCCTCAACAAATTATCTTTACAACCCAGTTGTTGATAACACAGCATTTATTTTTAGGCATGCTTAGACAAAGCACCGTGCTACATTTAGCAAAACAGTGCAGGAGAGCTGAGCAGCGCCACCGAATCCAGTGCTGCTCCTTCTTGCAGCATGCCTGCGGGCTGCGCTCCCATGCACTCAGGTCTTACTCTGATGAAGATTTTGGAGCTTCACAGGTAAATAAAGATGCCTGGGAATGCAGGATTGCTAGCCATGGCTGTGGTCCCTGGAAGGAATATTTTAGGAATTCAGTGCCTGCGCTGTTAATAGCAGTGGGGACTGTAGCCTCAGCAGATGGCTGACAACCACTGCCCTACCAAGCACCGCAGTGTCTCACTGATCTCACAGTTCAAGATGGTACTTAAAACTGTTGTGTCAGCTGACTGTGCAGTTATGCTAACGTGCCTCATCTGGGGTCCCAGCAGAGATAAACAACGTTATCCAGTTGCAGTAATTTTTCTGTTGTAGACAGAGGCTGATTACCTACAGTAATCATTACTGCAAGGTACTTAGATTCCCAACAAAGCACCTGGACTAAATAATGCATTTTCTGCAGCAAAGGTAGAAAGAGAACTGAAGGAACAAATCTTGCTATGTGTTAACTCTTTAATCACTTTGACTCACGTGCTTCTACCTAGACTCTATAAAAATTCTAACAGCAGAAATTTGCACAAGATTGCTGTGTTAGCATACACATTTTGTCCACAGCAAATGGAAATACTACAAACAAATACCAACAAAATCCAAAACTTCCTAGAGAGCAAGAACATCAAAAGAATTACCTGCCTCACTGAGAGAGTGAGCATCTGTTTTCCAATGGTAACAATTACCAATACGGTTGTGCTTACAAGCCTAGATGATAAACTGAACTGCTGAGTAAGTTAAATCAGCTTATTTAACAGACCAAAAGTGTATTTTTACCAAGGTGCAGTGCCATATGAAGGTGACACATATGAAGGGAGTACCATGTACATGCTATTTCTGGGGTGAAGATTTCTGGGAAAAGAAAGCAAACACAAAGGACCTTACAAGTGATAAAATACCACCTTTCTTCAGTGCTTTTAAAGCAATCTGAGAGAAGAACAGAGACTCTTTTATGTTCACCTCTCAAAGCACAATAATTCCCTCTGTCCCTCCCCAAGCAGACTATTCAGGTTAACAGAAATACCTATATAGCAGGAAATACATAATGCACCATCACTTCTGTCTGTATGTCAAAAAATGGATCAGGAACATCCATATTAGAAAAAAACCCCATGAATTAATAAGGCTTAAGCCAGAGACCTGGAGACCCACTTCACCCCTGGGATGCAGAAAACACAGCTGGTAACATCAAGACTAGGTGAGAATTACAAACTGGCCTCTCTTTGGGGATTTTGTAGCTGAATGTTTGGGATCAGGAACTGAACAGAGGAGGAATTTCAAGTCAAGATAAGGCTTTAATTACTGATCTCTTAATACTTTCCTTTCTTCCTCACGTTAGTGTCCCAAAGAGACAAACTGCCACCTAGCATAGCTCCATTTAATGTAATGAGCAGCGTCAAGGATGTATTTGCTCCCGTGGCCTCAGCGATTATCCTACACAGGCAGTGTCCAACTGCTACCTGTGCAGCGCCTGATGTGAGGCTGAAAAGCTCTGGCCATTTTTTGCTGCACAGACCTCAAAACCTCAGCTAGACTATAACATCCTTCCTGGCTGTGCTGCCAGAGAAGCCAAAGTGTGAAACTCAAGCAGGTAGCAAGCAAAACAAACCCACACAAAATGCAAAGAAAAAAGGGATATTTCAGTGAAATGGCATGGTTTCCAGGCATTGCTGATGTTTAAGTGATGGCCTATTGCCAAATGCTTGGGCAGAGAGAAGAGTACATGGAAAAGGCTCCCTTCCTGATGGGAGAAGGTGTAGGAAGGCAGTGGGTGCAGCACTAGGCAGGGAAGGGAGGCATCAGGTACACTGAGCACTAAGTAGCTGGCGGTTAAGAGGTATGGGAGAGTACCCAAATGGGCTCCTTTTTGGCTGCCTTCTGCTCACACCCTCTTGGGGCTGCTTCTGCCTGGGGGCAAGCAGCCGGTCGCGATCCCCTCCCGGCTCCCCTGGGCCCACTAATGGTCCGCAGCCACAGGAATAATGCAATTTGTCAGGAAGGGGACAAATGCTGCAATAACAATGTCCACCGAAACTCAGGCAATGGCACGGTTTAATCGTCCCTTCAAGACACCCTCAGTAGAGCTAAGCTTAGGAAAGTGTAGTAGAGAAAGACATTATTTGCCTTTCCTTTATTGAAAATTTCAAGAAAACCAAATGTTGCTGTCCCTAGAGACTTCAGCAAGTAAACTAAGTGACAGGGAAGATAAATGCTTCCTACTGCCAGTGACATACCCAACACAGAAATATAGAGAATATTTTCATAACTTTGTGCTTTAAATGCCTTTATTAGAGAAACAAGATTTATGCTTCTGGCTCTGAGGGAGGGCAAGAGAAACTTAAAACTGTACAAGTAGTTGTGTACACATGGATGCACGTATGTGCATTTCGCATCAGGCATGAGGAAGGTAAGAGGATTAAAGATAAAATAATCTACCTCTGAATAGAAAGGCCCTCCCTGCTGTTCTCAATTTTCCTGACTTTTGTTCTCATTAGAACCTCGAAAATAAATTAAGGTACAATTCAATATCCTATGATCAAAGTCATAGCCTCAAAGAGGAACCAACCTAGCTTTTTCTCTTACAATTATATCATAAATAAGGTCACTAGAGGACACACAAAAAAAGGTATGATGCCTCAAGTAGTTGTGTGTGTGTATATTGTAAGCAAAAACCTAAAAACATTGTACATATTAAAAGAAATACACTGAAGAGAATTTTTAGCAGGCATAAGCCTCTGATGCCAACTTCAGACCAACATAATTACTTTAACTTCACAGTTACCCTTTGACTGATAAAGAGAAGAGAATGACAGCCAATGACATCCATTCTGCCTATGAGTTTAGGCATTAATGTTAAGAACAATCACTACCAAGAAAATGACTTAAAATAAGGAAAAGAAGAAGCACTATCCAAATCCAGTATTTCAAAATAAGTCCCCCTGAAATGTGCAGACCATGCAAAGATGAATGCATAGAGAGGAATACAAGAAGCATTTTTAAATCCCTCCTTTAAGATGTTTCCTAGAATCAGTAAAACCACAATAAGGATTGCACTAACTACTTAACTTCCTAAAAACTTGCATATGCTTCATGTCTGCCTTTAAATCCTTTGGGATTTCAAGTCTGTTTATACCTTTAAAGGTGTTTTTTAAATCCTAGCAGGCACACAGGCAGAAATAGCTGGGTTTCTCTCCCCTCAGCAGCTTGATAAATAAGCATTTGTTAAATGAAAAAAACCCACCCTGTAATATAGGGCAGAGCTCTCTGTCCTATATTCCAACAGGCTTCCCACCCACGTTGTAACAAATACACACTTATTATGTCGTTGACATCAGGCCAGACTGGAGAAGATGCTGCTGCCTTCAAAAACAAGCCCACAAGGCAGGCTAACCTGTAATTCTGTCATCTGCTAGGAGAAAGGGGCAGGGAGCAGCAGGGCTATCTGGGCAGCAAACTGGAGAACAAGCAGTGCTCCACATCAGGTCTCAGCTCCCTCTCGGTTCTCATCTGAATATAAAGGACCCACTGAAATCTGTAGCCAGTGAAAGCTGGGGTGCTTTCCCCTCTTCTACGGCCATTTACTTTTTCCACCTCCAAATGCAGATCCAGATGGTTCTCCTACCTACCACATGTAAATGGCCACAGATACCTTATGGACCTTCTCCCAAAGGTGAGCTGATCACAGCTTGGTGTCTGGATTCAGCAGGTGAATAACACAAGACTAATTTTCATACTTTCACTTTGCAGGAGATAAACAAGTTTTATACTGTGATTTATATTCAGATGAGACGATAAACATAAAGTGTCAAATGCCGGGTCTTTGAGGATTGAAAAAATAACATAGGCCCACATACCAAAGTCAGCATTTGAAGTCCCTTGCAAATTTGGCTGTATTTGGCTGTGGCTCTTCTCTGTGTTAGCCCATATGGGGAAAAAGAACTGTTATGAAATTTGTTGACTTCTCTGTACTAGATGCATGAAATTCTACACTAACCCAGATTTACCCAGACCCCTGTAGAGCTGAATTCAGCCCAAGACTGCCTGAAACTGCACCAAAGCTTTCTGAAAATTTTGTAAACTGGAGAAAACCATTCGTCAAACTGAGGCTGGCTTCTGAGCTGTCTATGAAACCAGAAAATGAGGCAGTTTCATGTTTAATTATGAAATCAATCTACCCATCCATCCTCCCTGTTGGACATTTCTGAAGAACAAATCTCCGAGTACTCACTTGCTAACCTGTCAATTATACTCATTTTTGTTGCCATAACTGAATTCCAGCAGATCGTGTCATTTCCCTCTCCCAGCATCCTCGTAGATCAATACATTCGGCTCAAGCATACTGAGCAGCCTGTAATGTTTACTACAGGCTGAAGTGAAGATCAACAAAAATGCAAGGACTTACCTGGCTCTAGGTTTGCAAAGGAAACATGGTACACATTCCTAGAACCAGAGGGCTACTTGGCCTCCCCGTCCTGCATTCCTGCACAGCAGTTTCATAAAATTTGTGGCACTTCCTGCTGCTTAACTGAACCAGCGCTTTGCTTTGAGGGTCTTGGCCAATCCCCTTCTTTGCTGATACACAAAACTGTTGCTGGCTTTACAGCAGCGGAAACAACAAAAAGTGAGTCTGGCTCAGTGAATCGTAGAAATGGATTTGGCTCCCTGTAACTGTCAGGAGTTAGGGCTTAATTTGCTATTGTTAGTGTTCCCTCCATTACTCTCATGCGAACTGTAGGGCTACTGTGACCTCTTGCAAAAGCACTTAATCTCTTCAATATACCAAGTTAGAAGACATTATACCTTTAAACACAGTTACATTCACGCAGTATGTGCTCCTCTATTTAAATGTCAATCTCTGTCTGATGCGGACATGCTTTGTCTTTGGGGTTTCTTCCAGAATTTATCAGGTTATAATTACTTTCACTTTTTTCCCTGCTAAGATTTGGAGCTGTTCATGGACAGATCAATCCATAGATAAAAAGAGAGTAAATGTGATTATTTTTTTTCCAAGAAGTGACGTCTGTATGAATAATATAATGTACCTCAGACATTTTGGTGACCAAAAGAATTATACAGATTTTATAGCAGCATGAAGATAAAATTAATTGGGTCTCTTTGAATGGTATCTGTTATGAAAGCAGTTAAAATAGTTTTGTATATTTTGGATGAGTTGAGGAAATGTCACTTCCATTATTTTTTTCCCCCCCTCTCCTTTCAATCAGTGTCCTTTTATTTTCATTTTCATATACCTGCTAAGTGTATCCTGCTGTATTCACAGTTCAGCATGATGGGTTTCATATCTAGTGGAAAATGAACAATGTGTACCCTGAAGATTCCAATTATTCGGTTCCCTCAAAGATTCGTTTTTGGAGTATCAATGATGAGAATGGAAAGTTAAACCAGGAAAAAGTGAGAAAATACATTTTTTTCCAATAAAATATTGTTTCAGGGAAGGGGAGTTTTAAAATCAGCAGCTTGATAGCCGAAAAGAAACAAACTAAGAGCAAAAGGTTGTTGAAGGAGATCTGCAACTTCACACGTTTGCATCATTATCAGGACAGTTTTACTGCAGTTCTAATTCTGCCAGATATGCTTGAACGGAAAAAATAATAATAAAAGGAGGCTGTGCTTCTCCTCCATACTGAACAAATGACTGTGTTCTTTCAGAAGAGTATCAGAAAACCTGGAATGTCACTCTTTCCTGTCCTTGTGACCTTTTGGTGAGGAGTGTAAATGTAACTCTGTCTACCAGGGGAGCAGCTCAATGCAATTCTGAGTCTGAAGTTGATTTTTAAATCATAATCGCATTTGTTAAATCATGGTCAAATGCAACCCTGGCCACAGGGTGTGCCCAGATCCTATGGCACACTGAATTCCCACTCAGAGATCTGGAGACTTTGAAATGCTAACTGGAGGACAGTTCAAGGCTCTGTGTTCCTGGGCTTTCTGCCAGTTTTTCACCAGAAGTGAAATATCAGATGTTCAGAGTTACTGCATAAAGAGTTAAGGGCAGAGATTGCTCTTACTTGGAAAGCTTGGGCTCAGAGTTTTATGAGCCTATGAATTTCTCCAAGATTCAAAGTGTTTACATTTTCCTTTCCTCTTTCAAATACATTCTCCTCCTGGATTCAGATGTTTTCAAATTTGGGATAGATTTGACTCTGAGGTACCACCCAACGCCACCTGTATGTCGGGTTGGGTGTGTTCAGAGCACTTTCTATTCTCAATTACACTGCACTGGCACTTCCAGCTGAGCAGATACACAGCTTTGGGTTATGGGCAAGGCAAAAGAGGGGAGACAACCCGGTTGACATGAGATAATAATGACCAGGTGTTATCCAAGACAAGGAAAGGTTAGTTCCCATTTACTGCAGAAGCCCCACTCATGTATTTTCCAAGCCTTGGATCAAACTCCCATTTCTACATATTATAGTCCCAAACAGAACCAGAAATGAAATGGTCCAGACACCACCAAGCTATTTTTACAATTATATCAGTGTATATGAAACCCACGAGAACATGAACTTTTATATATATACAAAAATGGTTCCCAAAAGCCACTTTTTCCTCTGACCTTACAGCTTTAGATATTCAAATAAATGTTTGGTGAGCTCTGGGATCTTGGTGACGCTCTACTGATCCTGTAAATTATCTAAAACTCCTCTACAGATACAAGGACAACCATCATAGGAGTAAAGTGAGGAGAGACAGACAGGAAATAGTACTGCTGTTTAAGTTTTCTTCTGGCTACCCATCGGATCACAAAATCCCATGCACTCTCTAAGCAGAGTTTCCTTTCTAACCCTCTACAACACAGAAATGCAGTCAACTGCAGAAAATAGATTAAGGTCCACCATTTCCATTTAATAAATCCTAATGCAGCTAGATAGGAGCGTTTTGCAATAGTGGTATCCACTAAATACATGTTCACTGTCGTCTTTGTCACATTATTCAAGTAACATGGGAGCATCGACGGTTCACAAAGGACAACAATAAAGACTGCAATGGCAGCTGTTGTAGAAAATTCTGTTTCCTTCTGAAAGGGTTATTACATGAATTACTTGGTTTGGTCTTGTTTCAGTGTAATAACCTGGTGGGAGAGAGGGAGGGAGAAAGGTAATGAAAAAGAAAGAAATTGGAGAGCAAACAACCAAAGGCCTGAAATGTACCTTTGGACAGAGGTATGATGCATGGGAACAGAGTGTATTTATAGCCCACCGAGGCCTGTCTTTTACTACAATAACAGGGACATCATTTACTAAACAAACACCAGCTGCCTATAGATCTCTGACACCTGACCATTTAGGCAGTTCAAAAACCTTCATCAAACACAGTCATCTATTAAAGAGTAAAGGCAGAGCTTTCAGCGCTAAGAGTCAAGGGAAAAAATAATATGGCTTGTTCCTCTCAAAGATATGGGAAATAATTTTTGGACAAGCATTTCTTTTCTTCCTGGGCACACTACATTAATCTGTCAGAGCTGTGTACAGCAGGGAAGAGAACACTTCTCTTGTTTTACCTAGGAAACAACACCCAAAATAAGGATGGCTGTTTCGAAAATAAACATGTGCATGGGCATGCTTCCTCAGTTTCCTCAACCGACAGTCCAGCTCTGACTCTCCAGGAAGCTTTCCTTTGGGTGCAAAGGTGGAGGAAAACACTGTAAAGCATTTGAAAACATACTTTTGCTTGCTTGGTTTTCTATTCTAACCCACACATATTAATTTCTTACGCAAGGTGGATCGCTTAGCAGTTCTGTAGCACAACTGAAAGCCAGTAATCACTCAGAGCGGTTCAAAAGTCCATGCTCACAGGATGGCATTGCTGCATTTGGGCTGATGGAAAGTCTTCCCACCAGCCAGATGGGCCATGCATGATTATCAGCATTAGTCCCTAAGCGTTCTTAGCAAAAGCTCCAGAAACACTTCATCAGTATCTCACAGTGAAATAGCTAATCACAGCAAGGCAAAAGAACTTGAAATTACCTCCTTCTCCTTTCTCTTTCTAGAGTTGCCTTGACGGCAACATCTACTGAGAGAAGTGCTGCAAGACTAGAGCTCTGTAATTCCCTCCACCTGTCCATTACAACATGCCATCCAGGACAGAGGTTGATTGCTTTTTAAAGAAACTTCACGGAGGGTAGATAGAACAGTTGTGAACCACACTGTATGATCTGGGAGGACACTCTATACCTGCCAGTGTTATGGAGTACCAAGGTCTCTGCAGTCATTCATCACCAACCTGTAAATCTGCACCTGCTTTCCAGAGCTGTTATTTATTCAGGAAGGAATAAACCCTCCTCACTCCTCCCGAGTCGATGGACCACAAGATGGGGACCAGGGGGGTAAAGCCCCTCCTACTGAAAGGGAAGATCAGGTTCATGACCGCCTGAGGAACCTGGATGTACACAAGTCTATGGGACCTGATGAGATGCATCCCTGAGTCCTGAGGGAATTGGCTGATGTAGTCGCTAAGCCACTCTCCATGATATTGGAAAAGTCATGGCAGTCAGGTGAAGTCCCTGGGGACTGGAGGAAGGGCAACATTGTGCCCATCTTTAAAAAGGGTAGAAAGGAGGACCCGGGGAACTACCAACCTGTCAGTCTCACCTCTGTGCCTGGCAAGATCATGGAACAGATCCTCCTAGAAACTATGTACACAGAAGACAGGGAGGTGCTCCGAGG